>JANHMN010000024.1:6103703-6178703 GCA_030674055.1 Rhabdomys pumilio | reverse complement strand
CCAGCCTGGTCTACAGAGTGAGTTCCAGGACAGCCAGGGCTACACAGAGAAACCCTGTCTCAAAAAACCAGAGGGGGGAAAAAAAAAAAGCCATACAACTAGGCTCTCTTAAGAGAATGGCGAGCAGGGGACTGGAGAGGTGGAAATGAGAGAGAAGCCTCCACAGGTGTGGAGTTGTAGAAAGCAGACTATGAGGAGGCATTTGATAAAATACAAAGGCAGCAGCAGAGCAGTCAGCTCAAAGGAGGTGTCAGTCATGTGGATCAGTGGTGAGCAGAGACACGATCACAAACCGGAAAGAGACTTGAGCAGGTGCTGCTTGAGGTCTATAGCCCACAATATAAGCATCTGCACATTTACCTGTTTTATACTGTACAATAAATACTATTGCTAAAAGCCCATTTGAAAAATCACAGCCCTGAAAAAGTCAATGAGTTAACTAACTGCTATGCTCTTATTCCTTACTCTAGGCTACAGACACTTGAGGGTATGAAAAAGAAATTTTGGAATGGGGAAGGTAGAGAATGATCACTGTGTTCCAGGAGCTTCCCAAGGACAGAGGAAGCATGAGTTACCTGCTATTCGGCTCCCATAGGCCACGCCTACTGCGCAGAAGCTGTTGTTGGGTACAGCTGCAATTTCTCCTGCACACCGGGTCCCATGGTGGTTACCATTCTCCTCATCAGGATGGGGCATAGGATCTGGGTCATTAGAGTTGAGGTCATAGCTTCCCTCTGGGCTCTGAAGCATTTAAGGGTCAACAAATGGTTACTTAGTGGTTTGAAGGAGTCAGTTCCTAAACATCAGGGAGAACAGGAACTGGGAGTTTCCACCTCCAAATCAGGGTAGAAAGTCCACAGCCTTGAGCAAACAAGAGTTATAAGATAGGAGCCAAGGACACTGGGGAAAACTGAGAAGCGCCAGGGCTATTTTTTTTGTTTTGTTTTAATCAAACTTCTCTCTTGTCTGGTGTAGGACTGTGCCCAGTGCTTGGGGGAAACCTGGGGTAAAAGATTTCAGACTTTCTTTTAAAGATTTATTCATTTTACATATGTGAGTGCACTGTAGCTGTCTTCAGACACACCAGAAGAGGGCATCGGATCTCATTACGGATGGTTGTGAGCCACCATGTGGTTGCTGGGAATTGAACTCAGGACCTCTGGCAGAGGTTACTCTAACCACTGAGCCATCTCTCCAGCCCCAATTCCAGACTTTCTAAAGGTCACACCTTAGCCAGATGTTTTCAGAACCTCTGAAGAGACAGTAGTTGCCTATAGGGCCGATCCCTGCTCCCCTCCCAGGTTAAGCAGCAACAACAGGATGCAGGAACTGACTCGATACAGAGTCAATTCAACGTCTGGGCTTTAACTGCGAGTTTGGGAAGCTGACTAAGAAAGGAGACAGGAACACTACCACCTCCCAGGCTGTCTGCCTTGGGTCAGCGCCTTCTAGGAAAAGGGACAAAAGGGAAGGAGCAGGGTGGCAGCAAGGGCTCCCTCCAGGCCACTCACATAGTTGGGTGCGATGTCCTGGATGGTGTGCTCCACTCCGTCATCCACCACCACCACCGTCACCCCTCGTCCTGTTACATTTCGCTCCCATACACCTGTCACGTTGATGTCTCTTCCTGGGCTCCGCCGATTATTCTGCAGAAGACAGAAATCGACCAACACATGGCTCAGCCCAGAGACAAGTTAAAGCTACCCCTTCCCTTGGCTTCTATCAAGGAGCCAAACAGAGGCTACAGAGCAACAGGTTAGTGGGAAACAGATCCTGCCCCTCTGATCGATTCTTGGCCTCACTTGTGGTAACTCAAGGGTGAAGTGGTGGCTAGAGCTAAGTGGTAATTATTCTGCAGTAAGGTTAGCAATCAGCCTATACATAACAGGGCCCACCACGATTAAGACACTTTTCTAAAAGTTTCATATACACACTTATTTGTTTTAACAGTCAGTCCATGAAGTATGTACTGCTACAACCTCCATTTTACAAGTGGGGCACAGAAAGGGGAAACAGCTCAGCCAAAGGTACATGCTAGAAAGTGGAAAGCTAGAACAGGAGTGCAGGTAGACTAGCTGCAGTGAGTGCATTCACCCTCAGCACTGCCTTGTATATTCCCAGTCCACAGACATGTCCCCTTCAGAAAAGTTCAGGCCGTGGGAGAAAGCCTCAGTCAGCAGCAGACTAGAGCAGGCCCTGTCTCCCTGAGCTGTACTTACCAGGTGCCACTGCTGAGGGTACTTGGGGTCATTGAAGTGGATGCTGCGCTTGGCTCTCTTCAGCAGTCTCTGCTCTGAGTGCCAGCGCACAGCTTCATGCCTGGCTAACACAGTCTCTGCCTGTTGCCGCATGGCCTCCACCTCCATGGCTGGCCTGTGCCCAGCTGGCTGGACAAAGAGGTAGTGGCCCTGGAGCTCTCCAATGCGTCCAGCATTCACCAGCCCTGCTGCCTGGGCCACAGCATCTGCCTGTTGTGTCAGACTCTCTTCTTTCCTCTCACCTTCTAGGCTGTCCAGATGTACGGCCCAGCTTAGCCCCCCTGCACCCAAGGTATCAAGTCCACCTGCCTCTGATAGGCCCATGACCTGGGGAACCAGAATGCAGATGGCTAATTCCAGACAGAGGCAGATGGGCAGGCCCAGGCGGGCATCCAAGTGTGGGACTTTCTGCCTCCCTTTCGGCATCAGAACAGCAGGCTGCAGACAAAGGGAAAAAAATCAGAGAAAGACTGTGGTCTGTCAGTGTGCTTCCCTTGGGAAGCCCAACACACCTCGATCAAGTCATTAGTCACTTGACATTCATAGTCTTTCCCTCCCCTACCAATTACATATGCCCCTAATCAAAATGTTAACCCCCCAGGTAGAGTATGAGCCAGGACTAACCCCGGGGGATGACTCCTATGGCACAATGGACCATCCCTTGGTGCCACAATATCCTGGTATCAACCCGGTGCTTGTGGGCTTCAGGCTATTCACTCAGGTACTCCGAGTACACGCCACTTCTGTGACTGACATCATCAGGACCCCACTTTCCTCTTTTTTTTTTTTTTTAACTTGATCTCGCTACGTAACTCGGGTCATCCTGGAACTATGTAGGCCATCATGCTGGCCTCAAATTCACAGAGATCTACCTGCATCTACCTGGGATTCCAGGCATGAGCCACCACACTCAGCTCTTCCTCCCTCTCATTTCGAGACAACACAAGTCTTTTTCCCAGTTGACCTCTGTCTCCTACTGTGGGGTCCCATTCCTACCTGGGCTCTCTATGAAGTTTAGGTCCTGGTCTGGGTAACCATACCACACTCATTTTGTGAAACTGGAGGGAGATGTCACCTTCACCGTGAGCAGTGTCGACTGGGAACACAGCTGCAGACCTGTGGGCCAAAGAACAGGAACAACAAAAAAAGACCAAAGTCAGCAAAGCAGAAGCTACAGCGAAGGCTAGGCCTGACCAGTGACCAGCGTTAAGTATCATTTCCAGGGATCTAAAACAGGTCACAGACTGGGAGACATCCATCCCAACAAGGCCGTACCAATACAGAACCCAGATACACCACTTCTTGACCTATCACGTCATTTTCTTCTTGTTTGCTTCTTTAAAGGCTTAGTAAGACCTAACTGTTAGCATCCCCCATTACCTGGAAACTGGCAATCCAGCCCCTCTTTTTACCTGATAGGAAAATCAGGTAGAAAGCCAGATAAAGAAAATAAAACGTAACAGGTGTAAATGCATGTTGGTAACTGGGAGAGAGGAAATGACTGGCAAGAAGACCCCTGTCTCACCAAGTTGGGTTTTCCGTGAAGGCATAGGCTCCAGCCCTGTCTTCAACCACCCAAAGGAAAAAAACCACCAAATTAGAACTATCCAGCAACTGTGGGGACAGGCAAGGCACATGTGGGGTCCTGAGCTCCTTTAAAACTCACGACTATCTACCGAGCCCACCCTGGAGCAGTCTTGGTACCCAGACATACACTGGATGGTGCCAACTTAAAAAACTCTGGAAAGGACTTTTACCAAAGACTCCCTGGACCTCAGTCACTCTGTATACCAGGGTGCCCTGGAACTCGAGACCAGCCTGCTTCCGCCTTCAGAGTGCCACTAAAGGTGTGTGTCAACACCCAGCTTAAACAAGCTTTCTTTATCTAATAAAGGTTGGATTTCGAGAACTCATGATTCTCTCACTTTCCACCCCTTTACTGCTGTGATTACAGACGTGGGCCACCTTAAGTTCCCTGGCATATTTCCTCTTAACATTCTTCCTGCCCCTGAGCTGCTTCGATCTGTCCCAAGATACCCGGGTGTCTTCCCTCATCTGCATATAAGTAAATCCAGAGTCTGGTTTGATAGCAGTCATCCACCCAGGCAGGCTCCTACAGTCTCTGTAGGTTCCAACAGAGCTGTCTGGAAGAGAAACCGAGCTTTTTTTTTCTGTTGCCCAGGGGCATAGCAGCACTTATTCTCAGGCTTCTGGGCAAGAAATCTTAAGCAGTCTCTGAAAATAGACATTCTACTTCTTCATCTACCTTAGGGCAGAAAAGCACCTTTCCCGTTCAAGATTCTGCTCTTAAGCCACCGTCCTTCAAGCCTCTTCACCGCGCTCACAGGAACCAGGGTCTGGACAGTTAGTTTACTGATGCTCCCCGCGGACAAGGCTGTTCTGTGCAATGCGCCTCTGTCTAATTAGGACCAACGCTGTCCGGAACCTACGACCCGGAGGCCGGGTCCCTCTGATGTCGCCCACGCCAGGACCCAAGGTGCCCTCAGCGCAGCACCTCCTCCGCAGATGCCGACCAGCCCTAGTCCAGGGCCAGCCGTATATCCGAGGGCCAGCCCCCAACATCTACTCCCCAACTCACCCACAGCCTCCGTTGCTACTGTTGCCGCTGCCGCTGCCGCCGCCGCAGCCGCCACCCTGCGGAAACTCTCGGCTTCCCGGGAGCCGGAGGCGCCACTGACAGCAACATCACTTCCGCCCCGCGCCGCAGCCAATCAGCGGCTGGGCCTGCGGCCTCTTGACCAGCGGGCCGAGCTCCGGGCGCTCGGCCGACGCCCGCCGACGGCTTCTGCCGCAGGCCCGTGCGGGCTGTGGGAGTTCCGGCGGCCCGAGTCCTCGTGTCCGCCGCCACAGGACTCCCCTCCGTCAGAGGGCCCTCGTCCTTCATGGCGTCCTCTGTAAGGACCATCTCGGTTCCGACCTCTAAACACCTCTCGCCGCTCTTCTCCGTCGGACGGCCATAGCCTTGACTCTACCCTATAAACTCCTCAGAGAGGCTCTCGCCTCCAACCCGCCGCCGTCTCTCCGGCCCGCGTTCCCTCGGCCTCCGCTGGGTCTCAGGGCTGTCCCTCAGTGGCCCCGTGGCTCGGGCACTGCCCGTGACTGCCGCCAGAGGGCGCCGTCGGTGGCGGCCGCGCACCCCGCGGGGCCGCTCCTCTCGCCGCCCCGGCCTCGCCCCCTGCGCTCGCGCCGCCGGAAGTGGGAGGTGCCGCGCGCGGGCCGGCGCTCGACCCCTCCCCCAAGCTCGGCCGCCCCCTCCCCCTCTCCGCCCGCTCAGGTGCGTCCCTTCCCTCCCCCCCGCTTTGCTCCCCGGGGGCGCGGCGCGGGAGGTGTGTGCGGGGCGGCGCGCGGGTCGGGGCGGCGGGGCCAGGGGGCGCGGCGGGGGGCGGGGAGGGGGCGGCGGGGACGGGGGCGGGAGCCCGGCCTGGGAGTGGGACGGGGGCTGGCGGCCGGTGAGGACGGAGGGGAAGGGATGGAGGTGGCGCTGGCCAGTGCCAGGGGCCAGCGTAGCGGGAGCTCCCGGTGAAGAGTAGCGGTGACCACCCGGCGCAGCTTCCCCCCATTGTCCCCTTCTGCGTCGCCGCCTGGCTGGTGACCATCATCGGGTTGTGGGATTCCCTTGGGCATACTGGACTCTCCAGCCAGATGTGCGACCCCCACCCCTCTCTCTTTGGGCGAGCTTTGGGCTGCAGTGTTTCACGTATGACCCTTGCCCTAAGGTTTTTTTCGTTTACCGGGCATCGGTGACCCAGACCTTGTTCTCTGTTGGAGGCAGTGATCTCGACCCTACCGGAGGCAGAATGTTTGCATCCGAGATGCAATAATGGCGTTTCAGGGCCCATTTTCACTCAGGAGCGTTTTATTGCGAGAGGAGATTGAGGCACTGAGCTTGACTCGGTATCTGTTGTTGTGCATTCTTCTGGGTTCAGAGGTATTCATGTGATGCTGTCAAAATAAAAGCAGGAATGCCTACTAATCCTACCTTCACCATCGAGCTTTTCTTCTCACCATAGAAGGCGGAGTTTATTTTGCAGCAACAAAAAAAAAAAAAAAACAAAACAAAAACGATGCTCTTAAAAATAAAAATGTAAAAAAGCGTCTTCTTGGGTTCCCTTACTTGAGTTACCATGTTTTTCAGCATCTCCCTTTTCTCCTGGAGATACCAAGTAGTAACCAGTTTTGCCACAATGGTAACTTGCTAGTGGGGGCATTGGCAGATACCAGATATTCCCGTTTGTAGGAAAGGAATACTATCAGGATAAAAGACACACCCCGAAGAGATGGTCTGAGATGACTTGTTCTTGGAAACACCTCACAGAAACCCTATCACTCACATTAATAGAGAATGCTTTGACTGCAGCAGCCAAAAGAGATTTAAATATAGTATTGATTCTGGGCTAAAGAGGTCAGCTTTAATAAATGGTAGTAGACAAGGTAGGTATGTGGACCGTTCGGAAAAATCTGATCAGATTATCATCTGTTTGAAATGACTGCATTTCTCTCAAGAACAAAAGAAAAATCTTTGCGTAGACTCCTGATGTTTATGTACATATGACAGTTCCAAGGGCTAGTGCTGACTGGGACTTAGGGCAGGAAATGGCTTTTTTATTACCCTCCCGCAGAATATTCTTTCTCAGGTGTCTGGAGGAACTGACCCAGTGGGCATTGTGCGGAGGAAAGCTGTCAGCTTTTTAACTTGTGTCTTTTCGTTTGTTTCTGCATGTCCAGAGTGCAGATGGCGGCCTCTGAGGTAGCTGGCCTTGGGGCTGGTGCCTCGAGTTCTTCGGAATCTTCTGCTTTGTGTGTTTCCAAGTCAGACGAGTCTCTCCCAGATGGCCTAAGGTAACGTGCAGACTCTTGAGGAGAAAGCTTCTTTGGGTAAGGGGCTTTTGGGATGGGCTTCTGAGCGTCTCTTCTTTGCTCTTTGGAGCTCTAGTGACACTTCTGCAGATTAAGGTTTCCACCCCCACCTTCCTCAGATTAATTTTCTTTTTAAAGTAGGGACTGCTTGATTTTTGTATGGTGTCCTGCATGACAGCTGATACTTGGGTCAGCATGCTAGGTTAAGACAAGTATCAACACGTTATAAATGCATGTATTTCCTTGATTTGTCCTATCCCGACTCTGTGTTCATTTAACCATTCTTGTGCCTCTTCTTTTTTTTTTTTAGACAAGGTCTCCCTTTGTAGCTTTGGTTGGCCTAGAATTCACTGTGTAGACCAGGTTTACCTCAAACTCAGAGTATTCTACCTCTCTCTGCTTCCTGATTACTGGGATTAAAGGGATGAACCACTATGTGTGTCCATACTCATGTCTTTACAAAATTATTATTTATTGTATATTATGTGTGATGGGGTGGGGAGGTGTGTGTACATTTGGAGGTCAAGAGGACAGCTTTATGGACTTGGTACTTAACTATTATGTGGGTTCTAGGTGTCAAACTCATGTTACCAGGCTTTTGTGGAAAAACCTTTACCTACTGAGCCATCTACTTATTTACAAGACACTTGGTTATATAGGTAGATATATCTGTACAAAATACAAACATAAGCACAGATTATATGTGTATCTATTCATATTTATATCTGTTAATATGTCTTATTGCTTACTGTTTCATATATATTATGCCTTTAAAATGTATTATTCTTTTTTTCTTCCATCCAAATTTGCTTTTTATCATATTAGCTAATTAATTTATTTTTTCTTCTTGAGGCAGGGCCTCACTATGTAGTTCCGGTTGACCTGGAGCTGACTGTGTAGACCAGGCTGACCTTGAGCTTACAGAGATCCATCTAATTCTGCCTCTCAGGTGTTTAAATTTAGTGTTTGTGTGTAACATACATGTTATAGTTTTCATGTGAAGATCAAGAAAATGTGCCAGCATTGGCTCTTTCACCGTGTGGGTCCAGGGGAACCCAAGTGTGGTGGTTATTCTTGGTAGGCTAGTGCCTTCACACACTGAGCCGTTTCACTGGCTTCAAGACTCCTTGTTGTTTATTTTTGAGACAGGGTCTCCTGTAGCTCAGGCTGGCCTCAAACTCACTATATAGCCAGGGCCAATCTTTCTGTCTTCACCTCCCAAGTGTGTGGGACATCACACTTAGTTTTTTCCCCCAAAGTCTTGAAAACAGGAGTTGTAATTATCAACTTTGCCTCTTAAGCCTGTCTAATACACTGTTATGTGCAGTATTGAGCTAAACTGACTGGGATCTGATCTAATAGTTAACACTGTACCTTCAGCTATATGCACTTTAACACAGTCAACCCTCATGCAAGTCCCAGAAGGCAGGGGCTAATGGTCCTATAACAGGTGAGGAAACAGACTCAGAGAGGCTAGCGACTTGCCCAGACTTACGAAACTGTGTTGGAATCAGGATTTGAACTCATGAACTCTGACTTAGGAGTCAATAGATACTTGTTTTGAGAAGAGATATTTGAGTCAGGTGTGATGGTGCACACCTGTAGCACTAGCACTGCTGGGGCCAAGACAGGAGAACGTGACGTTCACGGTCATAGTCAGTTACCCTTCTTCAAAGCCGGCCTGAATCACATGTGACTGTGTCGCTAAATAATAAACAAATGAATGAACAAAAACCAAGAGGTACTTGATAGTGAATGAATAATAGGGGAAATGTAAGCCGACCGTAAACTTGGATATTTCTGCTTGTATTAATTTTCTAAATAAGAGCAGCCATGTCCTACCAGTAGTAGTAATAGCAGCTAACAGCAGGTTATTGAGTGAGCTCGAGGTTATGTGGACAGTGCTATTTCTACTTTAGAAATGGAATAACTTGTCTAGAGGCGAGTGAATTGTAGAGTTTATATTTAAGCCTGGGTATTGTATTTGACCAGGTTTGTAATTAAGTTCCCTGTCCCCATTCCACAGTTGGCTTTCAAGAAGAATCACTGAATGTTTGCTGGGGGAGGCAAAGACATTTTGTTTTAGTGGCCTTGCTCCTCCTGTAAATAACCCTTCATCCATGTTCCTATATTAACTCTAATTAAACTTATTGGTCCACTAAAAATGTAAATAAAAATTAGCCAGGCTGTGGTGGTGTGTGCCTTTAATCCCAGAACTTGGGAGGCAGAGGCAGGTGGATCTGTGAGTTTGAGGCCAGTTTGGTCTACAGAGTGAGTTCTAGGACAACCTGGGCTACTCAGAGAAATCTGTCTTGGGAAAAATAAATGAATAAATAAATAAGTAGATGACTGAGTGTATTTGTAAAGATTTCTGTAGCACAGATAGTTAGTTGTTCTGAGGGAAGAGCACTTTATCTGAAGCCTGTGTTGGTGCTAGCTTGGGATGAGAGAAGGGTAGGCTGACAGACTCTGTTGTGCACACTGCAGCAGGGGAGGGAAGACAGCAAAGACATTTGATGCAGACCTTTACAGTTTTTATTTATTGAGACAGGGTTTCTCTGTGCAGTCCTAGTTGTCCAGAAGCTCACTCTGTAGACCAGGCTGGACTGAAACTCAGAGATCCTCCAGCCTCTGCCTCCTGAGTCCACTGGGATTAAAGGCGTGCGCCACCATCCTCAGCTATTTTTTTCCTTGATGTACACTGGCATTTTGCTTACATGTATGTCTGTGTAAGGTGTTAAACTAGAACTAGAGTTAGGACAGCTCTGAGTTGCCATATGGGTGTTAGGAATGGAACCCATGTCCTCTGGAAGAGCAGCCACACGGTGTTCTTAACAACTGAGCCGTCTCTCCAGCCCCTAATTTGACATAGACTTAACTTGTGAGTGAAAGACTGGCTATGAATGATAGATGTCATTCTCAGTGTGCTTTAAGGCTCTCTGGAAAAGGTGCTGCACTGGCCAACTGTGATAGTCCCCGCCTTATTCTTAGCGCTCAGGAGGCAAAGGGAGGTGGGTCTCTAAGAGTTCAGGACCGGTCTGATCTATTCAATATGAGTGCCAGGCCAGTCAGGGCTACACTGTGAGACCTTTTCTCAAGGAAGAAAAGAAAGGAGAAGAGAAAAGAAAAGAAAAAGACAAGCAAAAACAAGTAGTACACTGGTTCCGGCTTAGTAAACAGTGTGTGCCCAGCCTGTGCTAGTGTTTGTTCTGTAGACCTGGGGTGAAAGGGAAATTAAACATTAAATATCTTTGACAAATGACAAAATTCCCATCCCAGATGTTAAATATATGTATGTTTGTTATATAGAATAAAATTTCCATCTGCAACTTCAGTTATGAATTCAAAATTTTACCTTCAAAGCTGAATATGGTGGCTTATGTCTAGAGTCCCCAGCACGTGGATGCTGGTGCAGGATGGTTGCCATGGTTTTGAGGCTGGTCTAGGCTGCATGTGAATGCCATTTTCAGCCAGGACTACATACTAAGATGCTATCACAAGGAAATTAAACAAAGTGAAATCTGACTCTAAACTACTTGAGGTGATATACACTACTCTGGCAAACTGTCAATCAAATAGTGGCTTTGTTCAGGTGTGTGAGTGTGTGTGTGTGTAGGCCGAGGACAACTTTTAGGAGTTTCTTTTTCCACTGTGGGTTACAAGGACTTAATTCAAATCATTAGGGCTTGCACAGCAAATACCCAGTAGGCTACCTTACTATATTAGTAAGATTATTTTTGTGACACATGAAGTTGGAATAAAAACAAGGTTTTGCCAGGTGTGATGGTGACACCTTTAATCCCAGCACTTGGAGCTAGAGGCAGGTAGATTTCTTTGAGTTCAAGACCAGTTAGTGAGGCCCTGTCTCAAACAAAGAAATCTAGATATTTATGAAAACATGCATACCTAAGTTAGTATATGTAACTACTCTAACTAGCATTGTGCTGTGTTTTTCCTGTTCACAAAAGTTGTTGGCATTTGGGCATTTATTTTTAGATCCTGAGGGTCACTTGTTTTTAAGCACTATAGGCCACTCCCAGAACTTTCTCAAGTTCCTACCTACCATGTTGGAATACCTAGAAATTGTTGGATAGAGAGAAGTTTGTTCTGGTGGAGAAGGCCTATAGCATGTGGTTTTGTTCTGGTGGCTGTGTTGGGTGTGTGACTCATTAGTAGAGCACTGTCCAGCCTGGGTTTGATTCCCAGCACTTCAAAACACAGTGTCATATTTAATCTTTCAAAAGTTGAGGGAAGAATTCCTTCTTTTGTGGTGCTAGTAGCAGAATCCTGGGTCTGAGCCATGCTAGTCAGGTGACACACCACTGAGCTACAACCTCATCCCAGAAAAAAATTTTCTTTCTTTTTTTTTTTTTTTTTTTTGGATAGCCCCAAAGACTCTGCCCAGAAACAGAAGAACTCATCTCCGCCGAGTGTAAGTAGCCAAATGATAACCAAGGAGAGTAACAGAAATGCCCATTTGGAGCACCCAGAACAGGATCCTGGTTCATCAGTGGGGGACACTACAGCAGCGCACGAGGAAGTTTTAGGAGAAAACTTGGTAGCCACAGCCCTTTGTCTTTCTGGCAATGGGTCTCCGTCTGATGTGAAGGACTTGACCAACCCAGCAGGAGAGGAGGAGGACACGAGCCTCCAGGAGAGCCTCCTTCCAGTCACTCGGGCTCTTAAGGCAGGGTGCCACTCAAAACAACTTGCCTCCAGGAATTGCTCTGAAGAGAAGTATCCAGCAGCCTCCATCCTAAAGGAAGGTAGCAGGGATACAGGCTTGGACTTACGACCCGTAGTACCGCCTGCAAATGGGGTTGAAGGCGTCAGAGTGGATCAGGATGGAGATCAGGATAGCTCTTCCTTGAAGCCTTCTCAGAACATTGCTGTGCAGGTCAAGTATCACGTTTCTACTACTAAACTGGAACTGGGGGAGGGGGAGGGAGGGGAGGAACCATTTATGTGGTTGAGGACTGCATTGCGTCATTTTTTGCTAGTAGTCGTCACACAGTTCGCGTATAGTATCATGCAATGGCTTCTTGATTCTCTGTTGCAGAAACAGGAAAGCCAGTGTGTCATTGTTAGCATACAGGAGTTCTCATGCCCTCTGTATCACCTCTCTGGATGGGGACGTGACTGGTGTAGATCTTTAGCGTTTATCCTTTCCCTTCTTTCCTTTCCTTTCCTTTCCTTTTTTTTTTTTTCAAGCCAGGGTTGCTCTGTGTAGCCCTAGCTGTCATGAAACTCCGTATGTAGACCAGACTGACCTCAAATTCTCAGAGATTGCCTGCTTCTGCCTCCTGAGTGCTGAGAACAAAGGTGTGCACCACCCTGCCCGGCTAGCATCCATACTTTTCAACTCTGCCCTTGTGGCTTGTCTGGTCTGCATCTTAAGAAGTAAATGAATGCTGCTTTCTGGTGCCTGGGTGCTTTGCTGTAGGAAGGACTATGGGTACATAGGTTGCTTTCTCTCAGGCAGATGGTGGGCTGTTTTGTGGGGTAAATAAAGACTGCATCAGAGATGGCAGTATCTGCAAGCACTCCATTGATGCTCTGCTCTTTGCTGCGGGTTTCTAGATGAATAACTGTAGAATAACTCTATTTGTGTTTAAAGTGACGTAAAGTCCTGAATATGATTGTTTCTTCTTTTTGTAGACTGACTTTAAGACTGCAGATTCAGAAGTAAACACAGACCAGGATATTGAAAAGAATCTGGTAAGTGCATACTTAAATGTCATTGTCACATAAAGCTGTTGGAGCACAGGATATAGAAGCATTGTCATTTTGGCTGGGGAAAGTGCAAATGTCCTTTATAAAATCCCTGACAGTGGGATTGGACTGCCTCGCCCAGCCTGCCTCGCCCAGGAGGATACATTTTAGCAATATCTCTTATGCCAGCCCTGCTCTGAAAGGAGGATAGGATCTCTGGAGTTCTTGCTGCGCTCTCGTTTCAGTTTAGCGATGGAGCTTGCTTTCTGTATACCCCTGTCTATGTTCTGTTAAAATGCTCTGGCTTTTGTTTTCAGTTCTTTCTTTTGAGGTAGGCTCTCAAATGATGTAGCTCTGGCTTGCCTCAGACCTTGAGTGTTGCCTCCTGAACCCTGGGATTGGAACTTTGCACCATCTTGTTCATTACTCTCTGTGTGACAAAGGTCTCATTCTGTAGCCAGGCCAGCCTTGAACTAGTAGCAGTCCTCCATGGCATGACTGTAATTACAGGAGTGAGCCTCCACATGGGACTTGCGCTTTGCATGAAGCAGGGTTTCCTGTAGCCTAGGCTGACCTTGAACTCACAATGTAGGAGGGTGACCTTTAGCTCCTGATGTTCCTGCCCTCACCCTCCAAGTGCTGTGAAATTTTTAATATAAGATATTTTGTTTTGTTTTTGAAATAGAGTCTCACTGTATAGTTTTGATTAACCTGGAACTCACTGTTTAGGTCAGGCTGGCCTCACACTCACAGAGAACGGCCTGCCTTGCCTCCCAAGGGTTGTTGTTGAAGGTACTCATTCTTAACATTCAAGCTTAAACCTTTGCAGATGAAAAATCTCCATGTTTTTAGCAGTATTCCTTTCCTATGAATTTCCCCCTCTTATCTTGGTTACTTTTATCCTGATAGGCTTCATTTTCATCAGGTTTTTTAAGATTACATTTTATTCATTTAATAATTTTTGAGTTAGGGTCTCACTGTGTAAGTCTGGCTAACCTTGAACTTGCTGTATAGATCAGGCTGGCCCTGAACTTAGAGAGATGCCCCTGCTTCTGCCTGACAAGTTCTGAGATTAAAAGGCATACACCATCAAGCCTCACCCCACTGTTTTTTTTTTTTTAAAGCTGATCCTCCGTGGGTATGGTGGTACATACCTATAATCTTAGCACTTAGAGGTAGAGGCGAGAAGACTGTGAGTTCAAGGCCAGTTTTAGCTATGTAGTACATTTGAGGCTAGCCTGGATACACGAGATGCTGTCTCAAAAAGCTGGCTCTGCAAACCAAATAAAATATTTTGGGTACATTATACGTAGTTCACAGTATACTGGCTTTGAATTGTTGGGTCTTACATTACAGACTCTTGGTTAAGCTTAATTTAACTCACTAGTCATGTTACAGTGTCATGCTTCTGTCACCTTATCGGTTCCTTTTCCTCTGTATTGCTTAATTAGGTATATTCTTTACTGTCCCTTGGTAGTTGGTCTATTTGTTGTTGTTTAAATGAAGTCTCAATATGTAGCCCAGGCTGGCTTTGAGGCTGTTATCCTGCCACTTCAGCCTCCCAAGTTACAGTTGGGAGGTGACAGCTGAGTGCCACCAGACTGAGTGGTACTGAGGAGTTGTATTTATTTTTATTTTGGAGAGAAGGTCTCAAGGCTTAGGCTGACCTCAAACTGTCCTCCTGCCTCTCCCCTGAGTGCCAGGGATTATCTAGGTACGGACATCATGCTTGCTTTACTGCAGTACTGCCGCTCTTGTAAAGGGCCTGAGTTTAGTCCCAGCACTCACATGCAATGCCTCATGGCTGCTGTAACTCCGCTTCCAGGGGGTCCAGCAGCTCTAGTGTTCTTGGGCTCAGTGATTAAGGGAATGCACTGCTCCTCCAGAGGACCTGAGGACAGCTCCTAGCATCCGTGTTGGACAGCTCGTCAAGAATATTGCACTTGTGTATACACACACGCACAGACAGACAAGTTAAAAAGAGCCTGGTCTACATAGTGAGTTTTAAAACAGCCAGGGATATGTAGAGAGCTTCTGTCTAAAATAAAATAAAATAAAATAAAGAAATAAAAGATTAAAATAAAAGTAAAGGATGCAATTTTATCACAAAATGCCAGGAATAGATCAAAAATTCTTTTGTAGGGCTGGGCGGTGTTGGCGCACGCCTTTAATCCCAGCACTTGGGAGGCAGAGGCAGGCGGATTTCTGAGTTCAAGGCCAGCCTGATCTACAGAGTGAGTTCCAGGACAGCCAAGGCTACACAGAGAAACCCTGTCTCGAAAAAAACCCAAAAAAAAAAAAGAGAAAAATTCTTTTGTAAAGGCACTTTATTATCAGTGCATGTGTCCATGTGTGTGATATGTTGTAGGTACAGTACACATGTGTCACAGCATGTATGTGGAAGCCAGAGGACAACTTTGTGGAGTTGGTTTTCTTTTCAGCTTTTTAAAGACATTTTTAGGTTTATTCTACTGTGTGAATGTTTTGCTTATATATGTGTAAGAGCACTGTGTGTGTGCCTGGTACCTGAAGAGGTCAGAAGAAGACATTAGATCCCTCAGAACTAGAGCTAATGATGATGCACGATTATGCTGGGAGCCACACTGGTGTCCTGTGCAAGAGTAACAAGTATTCTTAACCACTGAGCCATAAAAGTTAATTAACTAAATAGTTAATTATTTAATTTAAAGGCTTTCTGGTTTGTTTGTTTGTTTGTTTGTTCTTCGAGACAGGGTTTCTCTGTGTAGCCCTGGCTGTCCTGGAACTCACGTTGTAGATCAGTCTGGCCTCAAACTCAGAGAACCTGCCTCTGCCTCCTGAATGCTGGGATTAAAGGCGTGTGCTACCACTGCCCTGCTCAAATTTTTATTTTTTAATTATGTGAGTATGTATGTATGTGGGATGTATGTGTGTATGTGTTTTAAATAAACAAACTGTAGTTTGGGCTAGCCTCTAACTAGGTAATCCTGTGAGTGGGTATTGAGCTCTGTTCTTTCACTTCCTCACTGTCTTGCTCCTGTCAGATAACAAAATGCCCCTTTCCTCTTTTTCCCAAATGCAAAGATTGGCAAACATTTTTTGGTAAAGGGTCATGCAGGACATATGTTATGTTCTGTGGGTTCTGTGGACTTTATTATAAGCATTTTATTCTGCTGTTGCTGTGGGAAGCAGCCTGTAAGACAGTGTGCATCAGAGGCTGCATTTGGCCCACATGCTGTGGGTTGCTAACCCTGCCTTATCATGGTGTTGAGTACTGGTACTTTCTGCAGTGATGGAAATGGGTTCAGTCTCGGCTCTCTGGTATGGTGGCCACCAGTCACAGGTGGCATTTGAGTTCTTGAAATGTGGCTAGGCTCCCGAGGGCCTGGTGTTTCTGCTTTATCCTATTCGATTAACCTAAACTTACATAGCCACATGCAGCTAGTAGCTATTGTATCGGACAGTGCAGCCACATCTTAGCTATAGATTGGGGGTACAGTTTGCCCATCATGCAGGTAGCCCTGGGTTCATTTCCTACAGTGTAAACTAGGTGTGGTCCATACCTGTAGTTGCCATACCTGGGCAGTGCAGGTGGGAGGGTCGGAAGTTCAAGATTATCTTTGGCAACATAATAAGATGGAGGCTACTGAGCTGTATAAGACACTTCTCAAAACAAAAACTGCTGAAGGTTTCTCCTGGTTAAATTGAGAATAAAACTTTTGTTGTTCTCAATAGGACAAAATGATGACAGAGAGAACTCTGTTGAAGGAGCGTTACCAAGAAGTCCTGGACAAGCAGAGGCAGGTGGAGAGTCAGCTCCAAGTGCAGTTAAAACAGCTTCAGCAGAGGAGAGAAGAAGAAATGAAGAATCACCAGGTAGTCTGCAGAGCCTGACCTTGGGGTGTAGTCAGTGCTAGAGTCCTTGCCTAGCATTCTCAGCAACCTGGGTTTAATTCCCAGAACCACAAAAGAAAAAGGAAGGAAGGAAGGAAGGAAGGAAGGAAGGAAGGAAGGAAGGAAGGAAAAGAATCACAACTCAGATAAGTATTGTGTGTCTTCTCTAATATGCAGAACATAGATTTAAAATTACTTATATATAGCCATAAGAGTTGGCACATGCTTTTAATCACAGCACCCTGAAGGCAAAGGGAGGTGGAGACCTGTGAGTTTGAGCCCAGTCTGGTCAAAATAGCAAGCTCCAGTCCTTGTAGCATAGGCCTGTGTAGTGAGAAGGTATTGCAGAAAAAAAAAAATCCACTCCTCAAAAGAAAAGTATGTATGTATGTGTTTATATATGTACACACATTGCTAATGAGTAAAATAACCATCTCTGATCAAACAGAAAAGTATGTATGTGTTTATACATGCACCACACACATTGCTAATGAGTAAAATAACCATCTCTGATCAAACTTTAAATAGTTTCTTTAAAAAGAAAAAAAATCGAGGCTGGAGAGATGGCTCAGCTGTTAAGAACACCGACTGTTCTTCCAGAGGTCCTGAGTTCAATTCCCAGCAACCACAGGGTGGCTCCCAACCTTCTGTAATGGGATCCGATGCCCTCTTCTGGTGTGTCTAAAGACAGTTATAGTATTCTCACATGTATAAAATAAATAAATCTTTTAAAAAAGAGAGAAAATTAGTATTTCTTTGGTTTGGTTTATTTTTGTGTAGCTCAGGCTAGCCTTGAACACTATATCCTCCTACATAGACTAACATGGCAGGATTATCAAATTTTAATATAAAAAAGGCTGGAGAGATGGCTTAGCTACTTAGAGATGATTTTGCTGCCCTTGAAGAGGACCTGAGTTAGGTTCCCGGACCCTTGTCAGGTGGCTCACAACCTTTAACTCTAACTGCTTGTAATTCAGTCTCAGGGGATCCCGCACCTTCTTCTGGACTCTGGATGCCTGTGCTCACATGAGCACAGACACAGACATATACAGATAACTTTTTGTTTGTTTTTTGTTTGTTTGTTTGTTTGTTTTTGTTTTCCCCCGAGACAGGGTTTCTCTGTGTAGCCCTGGCTGTCCTGGAACTCACTCTGTAGACCAGGCTGGCCTCCAACTCAGAAATCCACCTGCCTCTGCCTCCCAAGTGCTGGGATTAAAGGTGTGCACCACCATTGCCCGGCCAGATAACTTTTTTTAATCTTCAAAAAAACTTAAAGTATTAAAAAAAAAAAAAGAAAAAAAAAAAGCATTGAGGACATCTTGTCCAGACTCTTCTATTTTAGTTTAGAGACAAAAAAGATTATTTACTTAAAATATTTTGTTGACTTTTATTGACTAGTAAACATTTATTTAGTCTCCTCTCTCATGTAAAAATGTAATTTCATTTAGGTTAAATCTACATCTAAAAACTGGGGAAAGTAAATTAGAGAAGTAAAAACCTCAAATGCAAGAAAAAGATGTGCTAAGTAGTCAAAAGAGTGTTGTCGTGGGTGAGGAAAAGCGAGCTGTTGAGGGCTGGGAACTCTGATGCTCATTTGGAAACATGGGAAAGCCTGGCAATTAAAACTGTAAATACACAGTAAGTAATTTGACCATGCAGTCTTCTTGGGAGTTCAATCTACAGATGCGAACTTGTGTTTGAATGGACATTGAGAGGGTTTATTACACTGTTCCTTAAAATCCTAAGTGGCACATTTCTAGAATTCAACGTTCTGATGCAGAGGCAGGAAGATCAGGAGTTCAAGGTTATCTTCAGCTACATAATGACAAGGAGGCTAGCCTGGGTTACAGGCTGTCTCAGCCACCTTTAGATTAGGTTGGAAAAGTAGCTTCTAAGTTTCAGTCAGTCTGATGAACTTTGAACAGAATGGTCAAATAGCCTGGAAATGTCTGTAAGATTTAGTTATGTCTGTAGTTATGGACATAAGGTTGTTATGCTGAATGGGAAAAAAAAATGATGTAAAATGAATATTAAATAGCCTCACTAGAAATGGAAAAAATGGGCCAAGAATATAGCTTAGAAGGAATATGTGTGCTTTGTGTGTGGGCCTCTAGCACCACCCAGACAACCGTGAACAAACTTTGAAAACATAACCCAAATCCCTTAGCACAGAGATTACCTTTATGCACAGAGAAAGGGATAATTGTCACAGGTGATGAACTTTGTATTGTACAGTCTTATGAGTATACTCAGATATGTATTTATTCTCGTTGTTATATAGTAAGATAGCAAACGTCTTAGGGTCACTATTGCTGTGATGAAACACCATGACCAAAAGCAAGTTGGGGAGGAAAGATTTTATTTAGCTTACACTTTCCTATTGCTGTTCATCATGGGAGGAAGTCAAACATGGCAGGAGCCTGGAGGCAGGAGCTGCTTACTTTCTTGCCCACATGACTGCTCAGCCTGTTCTTTCTCTCTTTCTTCTTTTGTTTTTTTGGAGTCAGGGCTTCTCTATATAGCCCTGGCTATCGTGGAATGCACTCTGTAGACTAGGCTGGCCTTGAACTCACCGAGATCCTCCTGCTTCTGCCTCCTGAGTGTTGGGATTAGAGGCATGCAGCACCACCACCACTAGGTGATCAGTCTGTTTTCTTGTAGCACCTAAGGCCACCTGCCCAGAGATGGATGGCACCATTCACTATGGGCTGGGCCCTTCTCCACTAATCACTAACTAGGAAAATGCTTTACAGGCCCATCTACAATCTGATATTATGGATGCAATTTCTTAATTGACATTCCCTCCTCTCAGATGACTTTAGCTTGTGTCAAGTTGATATAAAACCATCCAGCACAGCAAATAGAAAATTCTACTTATAATAAAAGCAGAGCTATAATAAAACAAGAGCATTATCTGCTGGGTGTAGCAAACTCTAGCCTGAAGCAAGAATTCCTCTCTCAGTATCCTTGACGGGGTGTTTGCTCAGTCTTTATTGGAGCGTCAGAACTAGGGAGGATAGTGGTACACAAGCCAGGACATTCCAGTTTTCAGTTCCACTGTGTGTGTGTGTGCATGCGTATACACGCAAGTATGCGTGCAGATATGCGCACATGTATGTGGAGGTCATTCCGTAGGCACTGTCCACTTCGTGATTTGAGACAGAATCTCTCATTTGGACCTGGAGCTAGGCTGGCTGTCCAGCAAGCTCCCAGGATCCTTTGGTGCTGCCTTTCTAGATCCCAGAGTACAAGGGCATGCTACCACACCCAGTTATTTTATGGGGGTTCTAGGACTCAAACTCACCACTGTGTTTATATGGCAAGTACTTTACTGACTGAGCTCTCCGCAGTCTCACATCCGTTTTTAAAGGTCATTTGATTTTATGTATATGGTGTCTCGCATTTATTTATGTCTGTGCACCACTTGTATCAAGTGCCCTGGAAGGCCTGAAGAAGGCAGCAGAGCCCCTGGAACTGCAGTTACAGACAGTTGTGAGCTGCTGTGTGGGTGTTGGGTATTGAACCTGGGTCCTCTGGAAGACTAGTGCTCTTAAATACTGAGCTATCTCTCTAGACCCATATTTTATTTTTCAAAGATTCTTAAACCTATGGAGTTGAAGTATATGTTCATATGACTTTCTTCCAGAGGCTTGACTTTTACATCAGTCAATGAAATTGATTCTTTTTTTTTAGATTTATTTATTTTATATATATGAATACACTGTAGCTGTCTTTAGACACAACAGAAGAGAGCATTGGATCTCTCTAAATCCTAAAAGCTAACCTTTCTTTCTTTATTTGTGTGACTAATTACGTGGGATTTAGGAGATACTAAAGGCTATTCAGGATGTGACCATAAAGCGAGAAGAAACCAAGAAGAAGATAGAGAAAGAAAAGAAGGAGTTCTTGCAGAAGGAGCAGGACCTGAAAGCTGAAATTGAGAAGCTCTGTGAGAAGGGCAGAAGGTAAATATTTCTGCTCACACACAATCCTGTGTGCTGTGTGTTTGTGTGGAAGGGGCACAGTGCCATTGCTTCTGTGTGAAAAAGAGACACATGTCAGAGTTCCCCAGTGACTTAGTACTCCCAGTACCTACATGGCACAATATAGAGTCGGAACTGCTCTGAAATGATAATTAAGGGCTAGGGATATATTTCAGTGGTCCCATCCTGGTCTCAGGCTTCAGCAGCTCTTTCCCTGGGCTCCACGTCTGTGTGTCTGTGCGCGCGCACACACCTGTCTGTGTCTGTCTGTCTCTATGTTCTGGGATTATTACATAGCATTATTGCAGGCCCAGTTTTAGGTATCTTGGGGATCCAAAATAAGGTTGTCATGCACACATAGCAAATGTTTTGCTATGAACCTCTCCACAGCCCCACAATCAAGATTTCTGTTATTCTAAAACCTGTTTCACTTGCTTTATATATCCTGAGGGGCATTATTTTTTTCTCCGTAAGCTGAGGTCATGGGAATGTTTTGGATGGTTATGCTTTTCAGCACAGTAGTACACTATTGCCATTTATGAAAGAATTATCTGGTGATCATGTCCTCTTCTTGATACTGTAACAAGAGAACAATGGGCCTTGAATTTGGTTGCACTTTCAGTTTTCCAAGTTATTTGAAATTACATGCTTGAAAACTCACAATTGTGAATTCTGTGACAATGTTATTTAAATGCTGCTGACATTGTTTTTATTTATTGAGAAGAACTTGGGTGTTGAAAATACGTATGATGCTAAGTAAAAAGTAAGCAGCAAGCTCACTTACTGATTCATTTTCCAAGTGAGAGTCGCCAACTGTGGCGCGTCCACACGCAGAGGGACTGTTAGGAGGTGGCGCACATTGATCATTTTCAAACAGTTCTACAGAGTCTTCCCAGCAGAGCAGTGTCCTTTCTGTTGATAGTGATCAGAACAGCTAGCAGCCTACTCATGGCAACGCTGGCTCTGTCACAGTCTTCACAGCTGATCTAGGGACATGGAGCATGTGAGATTTTTTTTTTTTAATTGGATATTTTATTTACATTTCAGATGTTATCCCCTTTCTCATTACCCCCCCACCCCACTGAAACACCCTGTCCCATTTCCCCTCCTCCTGTTTCTGTGGTGATGTGCCCCCACTCACCCACCCACTCCCACCTCCCTGCCCTCGAATTCCCCCACTCTGGGGCATCCAGCCTTTATGGGACCAAGGATCTCCTCCCACCTATGCCCAACAATACCATCCTCCCCAACATATACAGCTGGAGTTATGGATTTCTCCCTATGTGCTCCCAAGCTGGTGGTTTAGACCCTGGGGAGCTCTGGTTGGTTGGTATTGTTGCTCTCCTCATGGGGCCACAAACCCTTTCAGCTCCTTCAGTCTTCTCTCTAACTCCTCCATTGGGAATCCCATGATCAGATCAATGGTTAGCTGTGAGCATTGTCCTCTGAATATGTCAGGCTCTGTCTAAGGAGACAGCTATATCAGGCTGCTGTCAGCATGCACTTTGTGGCATCCACATCAGCATCTACCTTTGGTGACTGCACAAGGAATGGATACCCAGGTGGAGCAGTCTCCAAACAAACCCCCTTCAGTTTCTGTCCCACACTTTGTCTCCATATTTGCTCCCATGACTATGTTGTTACTCCTTCTAAGAAGGACCAAAGCACCCACACTTTGGTCTTCCTTCTTCATGAGCTTCATGTGGTCTGTGAGTTGAATCTTGTGTATTGGGAACTTTTGGGCTAATACCCAATTATCAGTGAGTGCATACCATGTGTGTTCTTTTGTGACTGGATTACCTCACTCAGGATGATATTTTCTAGTTCCATCCATTTGCCTAAGAACTTCATGAATTCATTGTTTTTAATAGCTGAGTAATACTCCATTGTGTAAATGTACTACATTTTCTGTATCTATTCCCCTGTTGAAGGACATCTTGGTTCTTTCCAGCTTCTGGCTATTATAAATAAGGCTGCTATGAACATAGTGGAGCATATGTCCTTGTTATATGTTAGAGCATCTTCTGGGTCTATGCCCAGGAGTGGTATAGCTGGGTCCTCAGGTAATACTATGTCCAATATTCTGTGGGACGGCCAGACTGATTTCCAGAGTGGTTGTACCAGCTTGCAATCCCACCAACAATGGAGGAGTGTTCCTCTTTCTCCATATCCTCGCCAGCATCTGCTCTCACCTGAGTTTTTTATCTTAGCCACTCTGACTGGTATAAGGTGGTATCTCAGGATTGTTTTGATTTGTATTTCCCTGATGACTAAGGATGTTGAGCATTTCTTAAGGTGCTTCTCAGCCATTCGAGATTCCTCAGTTGAGAATTCTTTGTTTAGCTCTGTACCCCATTTTTAATAGGGTTATTTGGTTGTCTGGAGTCTAATTTCTTGAGTCCTTTGTATATATTGAATATTAGCTCTCTACTGGCTGTAGGATTGGTAAAGATCTTTTCCCAATCTGTTGGTTGCCACTTTGTCCTATTGACAGTGTACTTTGCCTTACAGAAGCTTTGCAATTTTATGAGGTCCCATTTGTCAGTTCTTGATCTTAGAGCATAAGCCATTGGTGTTCTGTTCAGGAACTTTTCCCCTGTGTCCAAGTATTCGAGGGTCTTCCCCACATTCTCTTCTATTAGTTTGAGTGTATCTGGTTTTATGTGAAGGTCTTTTATCCACTTGGACTTGAGCTTTGTACAAGGAGTTAAGAACGGATCAATTTGCATTCTTCTACATGCTGACCTCCAGTTGAACCAGCACCATTTGTTGAAAATGCTGTTCTTTTTCCACTGGATGGTTTTAGCCTCTTTGTCAAAGATCAAGTGACCATAGGTATGTGGGTTCATTTCTGGGTCTTCAGTTCTATTCCACTGATCTTCCTGCCTGTTTCTGTACCAGTACCATGCAGTTTTTATCACTATTGCTCTGTAGTACAGCTTGAGGTCAGGGATGGTGATTCCCCTAGAAGTTCTTTTATTATTGAGAATAGTTCTAGCTATCCTGTTTTTTTTTTTATTCCAAATAAATTTGCATATTGCTCTTTCTATTTCTATGAAGAATTGAGTTGGAATTTTGATGGGGATTGCATTGAATCTGTAGATTGCTTTTGGCAAGATGGCCATTTTTACTGTATTAATTCTGCCAATCCAGGAGCATGGGAGATCTTTCCATCTTCTGAGATCTTCGATTTCTTTCTTCAGAGACTTAAAGTTCTTGTCATACAGATTTTTCACTTGCTTGGTTAGATTCACACCAAGGTATTTTATATTATTTGTGACTATTGTGAAGGGTGTCATTTCCCTAATTTCTTTCTCAGTCTGTTTATCCTTCGAGTAGAGGAAGGCTACTGATTTGTTTGAGTTAATTTTATATCTAGCCACTTTGCTGAAGTTGTTGATCAGGTTTAGGAGTTCTCTGGTGGAAATTTTGGGGTCACTTAAGTATACTATCATATTATCTGCAAATAGTGATATTTTGACTTCTTCCTTTCCTATTTGTATCCCTTTGATTTCCTTTTGTTGTCTAATTGCTCTCTCTGGCTAGGACTCCCAGTACTATATTGAATAGGTAGGGTGAGAGTGGGAAGCCTTGTCTAGTCCCTGATTTTAATGAGATTGCTTCAAGTTTCTCTCCATTTAGTTTGATGTTGGCTACTAGTTTGCTGTATATTGCTTTTACTGTGTTTAGGTATGAGCCTTGAATTCCCGATCTTTCCAAGACTTTTTCTTTTTTAATTTGGGTTTTTCGAGTCAGGGTTTCTCTATATAGCCCTGGCTGTCCTGGAACTCACTCTGTAGACCAGGCTGGCCTCAAACTCAGAAATCCACCTGCCTCTGTCTCCCAAGTGCTGGGATTAAAGGCATGCGCCACCACTGCCCAGCTCTTTCCAAGACTTTTACCATGAAAGGATATTGAATTTTGTCAAATGCTTTCTCAGCATCTAGTGAGATGATCATGTGGTTATTTTCTTTGCATTTGTTTATATAGTGGATTACATTGATGGATTTCCAAATATTGAACCATCCCTGTGTTCCTGGAATAAAGCCTACTTGTTCATGATGGATGATTGTTTTGATGTGTTCTTGGATTTGGTGTGTGAGAATTTTATTGAGTATTTTTGCTTTGATATTCATAAGGGAGATTGGTCTGAAGTTTCCTTTCTTTGTTGTGTCTTGGTGTGGTTTAGGTATGAGTGTAATTGTGGCTTCGTAGAATGAATTGGGTAGTGTTCCTTCTGTTTCTATTTTGTGGAATAGTTTGAAGAGAATTGGTATTAGGTCTTCCTTGAAGGTCTGATAGAATTCTGCACTAAAACCATCTGGTCCTGGGCTTTTTTTGGTGGGGAGACTTTTAATGACTACTGCTATTTCTTTAGGGGTTATGGGACTGTTTAGATGGTTTATCTGCTCTGATTTAACTTTGGTACCTGGTATCTGTCTAGAAAATTGTCCATTTCATCCAGATTTTCCAGTTTTGTTGAGTAGAGGCTTTTGTAGTAGGATTTGATTTTTTTTTTTTTAATTTCCTCAGTTTCTGTTATTATGTCTCCCTTTTCAGTTCTGATTTTATTGATTTGGATATTGTCTCTGTGCCCTCTGGTTAGTCTGCCTAAGAGTTTATCTATCTTGTTGATTTTCTCAGAGAATCAGCTCCTGGTTTTGTTGATTCTTTGTATAGTTCTTTTTGTTTCTACTTGGTTGATTTCAGCCCTGAGTTTGATTATTTCCTGCCATGAAATAAAAAGCGGTGTTTTTGTTTCTTTTTGTTCTAGAGCTTTCAGGTGTGCTGTCAAGTTGCTAGTGTATGCTCTCTCCAGTTTCTTTTTGTAGTCACTTAGAGCTATGAGTTTTCCTCTTAGCACTGCTTTTATTGTGTCCCATAAGTTTTGGTATGGTAAGCCTTCATTTTCACTAAATTCTAAGAAGTCTTTAATGTCTTTCTTTATTTCTTCCTTGACCAAGTCATCATTGAGTAGAGTGTTGTTCAGTTTCCATGTGTATGAGGGCTTTCCGATGTTTTTGTCATTATTAAAGACCAGCCTTAGTCCACAGTGATCTGATAGGATGCAAGGGATTATTTCAATCTTTTTGTATCTGTTGAGGCCTGTTTTGTGACCAATTATATGGTCTATTTTTGAGAAGGTACCATGAGGTGCTGAGAAAAAGTTATATTCTTTTGTTTTAGGATGAAATTTTCTATAGATATCTGTTGAATCCATTTGGTTCATAACTTCTGTTAATTTCACTGTGACTCTGTTTAGTTTCTGTTTACATGGTCTGTCCATTGCTGAGAGTGGGGTGTTTAAATCCCCCACTATTATTGTGTGAGGTGCAATGTGTGCTTTGAGCTTTAAGTAAAGTTTCTTTTATGAATGTGGGTGCCCTTGAATTTGGAGCATAGATGTTCAGAATTGAGAATTCATCTTGGTAGATTTTTCCTTTGATGGGTATGAAGTGTCTTTCCTTATCTTTTTTGTTAACTTTTGGTTGAAAGTTGATTTTTTTCAATATTAGAATGGCTACTCCAGTTTGTTTCTTGGGATCACTTGCTTGGAAAATTATTTTCCATTCTTTTATTTTAATGGCATCTACACAGGACTGCAGGTGTTCTTTGATATGTAAAGCTTGTCACCTGGTCACTGTGTTAAAAGTTAGCTATGAAGTGGAACTGAATTTGATAACTGTTTTGAGCTACTCTATCCAATGTTAAAGTTTCTTAGGGATGGGGAGTGGGGTGTGTGGCGGTGAAGTGTGCGTGTGAATGTACAGCGTGTGGGCTGTATTCCCAGCCTGGTTTTGTTAGTTTGAGACTAGGTCTCTCTGTTGACAAGGCTGGCTTTACTCTGTAGCCCAGGCACAGTTAGACCTTGAGATCCCCAGATGGAGCCTCCAGAGTAGCTGCAGTCGCAGCCCTGTGCACAAGGCCTGCTGGTTTGCCTTCTTGCTGTTTTGTTTAGTTTGCTTTGTGAAGCAGTCTCACTTTGAAGTCCCTGCTGACTTGGAGCTTGCCGTGTAGACCAGGCTAGCCTCAGACTGTGGAATTCCTTCTGCTTCTGCCTCCAGAGTGCTAGGGTGTAGGTATATACCACAATGCCTTAAAGCTTGAATGGATCTCTTACCTGCTTAGTCAAGGCTTAACTTTTTTTCTGTACTTTTTTTGGGTTAACAAATTAAATTCCCAGATCAATAGTGAGAAAACACGGTTTATTTGTATGTGCAGTGTGTGTATACAGGAGAGAACTACTAGGACTGGTAACTTAAAGGATTAGAAGCTGGGGTTCTGTGTCGTCTTCTTAGGAAAGGTAAGAGGAGAGAAAAATGCTTTTAGGGAAAAGTAAGTGTGTGTGTGTGTGTGTGTGTGTATGTGTGTGTGTGTGTGAGAGAGAGAGAGAGAGAGAGAGAGAGAGAGAGAGAGAGAATGCACTCAGATGTCATCAGCAGGAAAACCATCCACCTTCTTTAAGAGAGGGTCTCTTTGGCCTGGAGTTCACCATTTAGGCCAGACTGGCTGGCTAGTGAGCCCCAGGGATCTACTGCCTTCCCGACCGAGTGCTAGGAGTACAAGAGTGTGCTCCAACGGTGGCTATCCTGGACTCACTTTATAGACCAGACGGGCCTTGAGCACCTACCTCTGCCTCCCAATCAGGATTTTATGTCAGTTCTGCTGATTAAAGACAGGAGTTTGAGCTTTCTTTGAGGGTGCTTTCCAGCTGAGTCATCCCGCATTCCAGACATGATTCCCTGAGAGGGGGGAGGACAGGCACTTAGAGGGTGGTTTGTGGAGATAAAGTGAACCTTCAGTAGATGAAAATGTCTGTGGGCAGGGAGGTGGTTTAGTCTGTAACGTGCAAGAACATGAGGGTCTGAGCTGAGATTTTCAGCAACTACTAAATGCCAGGGATGGAGGCACACATCTGTAACCCAGGGCTGGGGGTGGGGTCAGTGAGGCGAGAAGACCCTGGAGCTCATCGGCCAGCCAGTCTAGCAGAGTGATAAGCTCCAGGTCTGTGAGAGACAGGACTGGGGAGGTGGTCAGTGTTTCCTGGGCAAACACAAGACCTGAGTTTGTATCCCCAGCACAGTGTGAAAAGCCTGGCTTGGCCTTTAGCATCTGTAACACACACCCCGCCCCCCCGCAACTCCACACTGGGGAGAGGGCAGAGAGATCTAACATCCCCCCCCCCAGCCCCCACGCTAGGGGAGCAGAGAGAGAGGCAGATCCCTGGAGTTTGCCAGCTAGATGGCCTAGCTAACGTTTGAGCTGTAGATTCAGTGAAGAGACCCTGTTTCAAAAACTGACATAGAGAAAAGAAGAGGAAGGCACCTGCCCTCTCCCTCTGGCCTCCACATGTACTGGATTAGGTCTTCTAAAGAAGAGGCTTATTGGGCTGGAGAGATGGCTCAGCAGTTAAGAGCACCGACTGCCTTTCCAGAGGTCCTGAGTTCAATTCCCAGCAACCACATGGTGGCTCACAACCATCTATCATGGAATCTGATGCCCTCTTCTGGTGTGTCTGAAGACAGCGACAGTGTACCCACATACATAAAATAAATAAATCTTAAAAAAAAAAAAGAAGAGGCTTGTTATCCTCCTTCTGGGAGGAGATCCACCGTGAGCAGTTTATGAAGATCTGCTCTCTGCAGGTTGCCACTTCAGCTCTAGTAAGGGAAACTTCAAGAGCTCCCTCACCTTGCAGCTATGGAATCTCAGTGTCTCTTAAAATAATCTTTGTATCCATTGAATGGGCCCATAGTTGATTTGATAGCACAGTACATAATTTATTAAATATTGCCCCAACCTTTTGTAGGTCTTCCAAGTGTTGATAGAGTTTTTATACAAAAATGTAAAATCTCAGCAGTTAAGACTGCTTGCTGCTCTGCAGAGGACCCCGGTTTAATTCCCAGCATGCACATAGAGTGGTTCATGACTGCTTGGAGCTCCAGCTCCCAGGCATCCATGACCATCTTCATACATGTGACATACATACACATAAATAAAAATAAAACGTAAAGAACAAGCAGACACTTCACCAGAAAAGAAAACGGCTAAAATCAGAATACAAAAGCATATATTCTATTAGTCACAAGAGTGAGGATGCTGTCACATGTTATGTGTTCTCAGGAAAACTCCAGTGTCACTTCATCAAAGAATGAAAATGAAAAAAGTAAATGCCTTTTTAGCTGTCTGTCCTGTCTTGTTCGTCTGTCCCTCCCTCCCCCTTTCTTGTTTATTTTTGGATTTTTGAGGCAGAGTTTCTCTATGTAGCCTGGCTGTCCTGGAACTCATTCTGTAGCCCAGGCTGGCCTCAAACTGGAGAACTGCCTGCCTCTGCCTCCCCAGTGCTAGGATTACAAATGTGCTCTGCCAACACCTGGCTTACTTGCTGCTCGTGCTCTCTCTCTCTCTCTCTCTCTCTCTCTCTCTCTCTCTCTCTGTTTTAAAATGTCTAGCACATTGAGGCTACTCTTAAAGATGTTGAATCAGTGAAGAATTTATCCCAGTAATGTTTTTCTTTAATCATTGTGTATGGTTGCCTTGTTTTGAGAAACTGGTTTCAAGCTCAGCTTGGTGGTTTTAGCCTATATTCTTGGTACTTCAGAAGCAGAGGCAGGATGATCTGGACTTAAGGTCAGCTTCCTGTACATGATGAGTTTAAGGCAAGCCAGAACTGGACGAGATCTGTGTGAGTACTCACACACACACCAAAAAGAAAGGGAAAGATTTTATAACAAGTTGTCTCAAGATCAGGAAATACACCTTTGACTTAACTCTCCGCTGGTTTTAATCCGGCTTTGCTTCCTTGCCCTTATCTATAGAATTATTATAGAATGTACCGTAATTCTGCAGAAAGTCCTTAGGTCGAGGACTTAGAGTCCTAACTCTTATCTGTGCCTCTAACAGTCAGAGATATTTCATGAGACACTTGACATTGGCTCCCTTATTCCAAGGAAGTATTCCTGCTGCCACTTGTCAGAGGGAAAACAATGTTTAGTTTTGTTTTTGAGTCAGAGTCTCATTATGTAGGCCTGGCTGTATAGACTAAGCTGATCTCAAATTCACAGAGATCCTCCTATCTCTGCCTTCCAAGTACTGGGATTAAAGGTGTGTGCTATTGTGCCTGGCTGATAGATTGATGTATTTGTGTTTTAGTTTCTCTGAGGAAAGTTGTTTTAACATCCAAGTGATAATTGGCATTTATAAAGCTCTTACTTTTTGTTAGCGACTGTCTTAGGTATTCCCCATGTCATTCTCTATGGAATCAAGGCAGAGAAAAACTCACTAGTCAGGTAGTGCAGAGTAGTGAGGCTGGGAGTGGAACCCAGTTGGCCTCAGTTCCAGAGCCTGTGACTTGTCTGGCTTACCCTCCTCTCGTGTCTGACTGCATCACTTTTGTCATTAGCTTGTGTTAGTCACACAGAGACACTTGTGGCATTATTTACAATTGTGAAATTGAAGATAACAAGGAAGGAGCTGGAGGCATGGCTCTGCTGTCACTGGTGGCTCTTCCAGAGGACCCATATGGCTGCTCACAAACAGTCCGGAGTTACTCCAGTCCTAGGGAATCTAGCACCCTCTTCTGGTCTCTAAAGACACTTCATTCACATGTTGCACAGGCGTACATAAAGGCAAAACACCCATACACACAGGTGTGCACACACCCACAGTAAAGATGAAAATTCACGTAGTCAGCCAGATTTAAAAAAAAAAAACAACAACAAGGAAAATCTTAAGTTGGTAATGGTAGATCTACGTAATGGACAGCAATTTCTATCTGTTTTTAAAAAAACATTGTTAGATTTATTATTTGTATGCATATGAGTATTTTGCTTACGTGTATATCTGTGTACCACAAGCATGCCTGGTACTCATGGAGGTCAGAAGAGGGCATCAGGTCTTCTAGAGCTAGACTTGCAGATGATTGTGAGCCACGTGTGGGTGTTGGCATAGAACCTGGCTCCTCTGCAAGAGCGTCTAGTACTTTAACTACTGAGCCATCTCTCTGTGCCTGGACCGCCATTTCAAATCGCAAGTTTTGTTTTGTTTGTGTTTGTGCTTGTGTGTGTGTATGTGTGTATGTGCATATGCATTTACACATGTACATATTACATATATATTTTATATGTATCTTGTATATTACACATACACATACATATATACACATATATACACATATATGTATATATATACACACATATATATGTATATATGTGTGTATATATAATATACACACATATATTACATATATACACATACATATATGGGGTACTTCTTTAGTGTTTAAACATCTTAGTGTGTGTGCCTGTGCGTGTGCATGTGTTTATGCACTGCGTGGATGTGGGGGTCAGAGAACAACGCACAGTCTCAGTTCTTGCTTTCCTTGTTTGAGACTGGATCTCTGTTGTTTTTGTCAGCTAGCCTATAAGCGTCCAGGTACTCCTTCCCATCTCTCTGAGAGAGTGATGTGATCACAGATACACACTACTGCCTGCTGCCCTGGCTTTATCTAAATTCTGGGCATTTTAATTTTCATGCTTGCATGGCAAGTGCTTTACCTACTGAGCCATCTCCCTAACTTCCTTACCCCCTTGTTTTGCCTTTTAAGACAGGGTCTTACCCTGTAGCTCAGGCTAGCTATAGAACACAATAGTCCAAACTAGTGCCAATCTCACGGAAATCCTTCCACCTTAACCGCCCTGGTTTTGGGATTACAGATGCAACCCACCCTTTCCTGGGAGTAAGAGTAGAACTTTTTATGTTCGGTGTGGTTGTGAGGGGTTGAGCTTAAAATTCAAACTTAACTTAAATAAGATTTGGGGGCTGGAGATATGGCTCAGTAGTTAAGAGCACTTGCTGCTCTCAAAGGATATGGGTTCTGTTTCCAACAACAACAGGGTACCCAACAGTGGTTTGTAACTGCAATTCCAGAGGATCTGATGCCCTCTTCTGGCCTTCCTGGACACTGCAAGCATGTGATGCTCAGGCAAAACAGTCATACTCATAAAAAATAAAATAAATGAATCCTGCTAGGGTGTGGTGGCACATGCCACCCATGTAACTCAGTAACCCAGAGGTACAGGCAGGTTGATCTCTATGAATTTGAGGCCAGCCTGGTCTACAGAGCACGTTCTTGGCTAGCCATGGGTATGTAATGAGACCCTGTCTCTAATAAGTAAATGAATACATCTTAACAACAAAAAAAAAAATTAATGCTTGCTTCTTAGGCAGCACATATACTAAACTTAGGACTATACAGAGAAGATTAGCATGGTCGCTATGCAAGGATGACACGTACATTTGTGAAGTGTTCATATTTTTTGAAAAATTAATATGGGCAGAAGCTACAGTTCAGTTTTATAGCACTTGTCTAGCACAGATAAGACCCTAGGTTCAATTCCAGCAATGCTAACAGACAAACAAACCAAAAACAGATATAGTTAGTTTGCGTATGGTAGGTATCTTATTAAAAGCACTGTGTTTTTTGAGTCGGAGTCTTATCCTTTGATTCAGTCTGGACTGAAGTTCATTATGCAGTCAGGGCTAACATCAAACACACAGCAGATCTGCTGGGTCACAAGTGTGAGTCACCACATATAACTAATTCTCATATAACGTGCTTTCTCAGTTAGAAAGCACTGACATACGCCTTCTCATCTCAGCCATGATGCAAATACTATTGTTTTTATAAATGGAGAAATTGGTGTCTACAGAGATTAAGTGTCTTGTCATATAAACAGTACCAAACAGTTGGGAACTCTATATTAATTATTTTTGTTTTCTAAAATTTTTAAAATTTTTTGGCTTTTATGATCAAGAGGAAAGCTAAGGGGCTGGAGAGATGGCTCAGCGGTTAAGAGCACTGACTGCTCTTCCAGAGGTCCTGAGTTCAATTCCCAGCAACCACAGGGTGGCTCACAACCTGTAATGGAATCTGATGCCCTCTTCTGGTGTGTCTGAAGACAGCTACAGTATACTTACATAAAACAAATAAATCTTTAAAATAAATAAAGTTAATTTTAAAAATATGTAAACATATCAAGACCTGCAATAAGCCAAGATTGCATAATATGATAGAATTTATTAATTTTAACCACTGATACCCAAAAACTATGTATGAGAAATAATAGAAGTGTAGGTTTGAAAGAACTCAGACAGACTTTAAAACTTGAGCTGGGCATTGCAGCTCATCTGGCTACTCCCAGCACTTGGGAGACTGAGGCAGGAGAATTGCTGCAAGTTCTACTCCAATCTGGGCTACAGAATGAGGCTGGCAAAATCAAAAGCCAGAAAACACCTAATGGATTGTTTTCTTCCCAAAGTGGGAACTGGTATGTGTGGTCTTTTTTTTTTTGTTGTTGTTTTGTTTCATTTTGTTTACACTTATTACTGTGTGTGTGTGTGTGTGTGTGTGTGTGTGTGTGTGTGTGTGCGCGCGCGCACAGCATAACACACACGTAGAGGTTAGAGGACAATTTTTGAAATTAGTTCTTTCCTTCTACCATGAGAGTACCAAGGATTGAACTCAGGGCTTCAGACTTGGTGGCAAGCACCTTTACTCTGTGAACAGTCTTGTTTTGTGTGTATTTTACATGGCATATTATTTGAAAATCTGATGGTTGTGTTATAATGTAGCTAGCATATAAGAAAGCTGAGTATTTTTATCACTGTTTAGAAACCCATTTATTTAATTTTAATTTTATGTGTATGGGGATTTTCCAAGCATATATATCTGTGAATCGCTTGTATATAATGCCTGGGAAGCCAGAAGAGAGCAGCGGCAATTTCTTTAGAGTCAAAGTTAGATGCTTGTGAGCCAACATGTGAGTATTGGAAACTGAGCCCAGCTCTTCTGAAGAGCAGCCATCTCTCCAGCCTCTGCCAAGTTTTTTTCATTAATAAAAATGTTATTATACTTATTTATTTAGCCTCTGCCAATATATTTTTGTTAATAAAAATGTTACTTTATTTATTTATTTATTTATTTATTTATTTATTTATTTATTTGGGTGTGTGTACTGGTTAGTTTTATGTCAACTTGACACAGCTAGAGTCATTTGGGAAGAGGGACTCTCAATTGAGAAAATGCCTCTGTAGTTCATTTTCTTGATCAGCAATGTGGGAGGGCTCAACCCATTGTTGGTGACAGCACTCCTGGACTGGTGGTCCTGGATGCTATAAGAAACCTGGCTGAGCAGGCTAGTAAAGAGCATTCTTCCACGGCCTCTGCATCAGTTCCTACCTGACCCTGTCAGTGATGGACTGTGATGTGGAAGTGTAAGCAGAATAAACCCTTTCCTTCCTAAATTGTTTATGGTATGATGCTTTATCATAGATGATAGAAACGCTAACTAAGCCAGTGTGTATGTGTGCAAGCACATGTGCAGAGGTCAGAGGGCAGCTCGAAGAAGTGGGTTCTCTCCTTCCCCTGTGTGGGTTGTAGAGATTGAACTCTGGTCATCAGACTTAGCAGCAAACACCTTTATTCACTGAGCATTTTGCCAGCCCTTCCTACACATTTGTGTTGTCTGATAAGTAGTTCTCTTCTGTGTGGATGCCTGTTGTGGGCAAACGCCCAAAGGGAAAAAATTTCTGTTTGTGAATATGTGGAATTTCCCATACGTGTAAGAGGATTTCCTGATGTAAGTATGTACATATATAAATACATATGTAGTTGACATATGTATTTAGTAAAAGACAGATTGTTCCTCGAGCATCTATCAGCTTCAAGGATATCACCAGACACAGAAGGCAACTGTCTGTCTTGCTATCCTATAATTAGCCTACTGTCAAAGAAAGCATGAGAAACTAGGTGGGACATTACTGTACTCCACAAAGTGGTCCACACATCCTTTTTTATTTTTAAGGTTTATGTATTTTATGTGTGTGAGTACATTGTCACTGTCTTCAGACACACCAGAAGAGGGCATCAGACCCCATTACAGATGGTTGTGAGCCACCATGTGGTTGCTGGGAATTGAACCCAGGACCTCTGGAAGTGTTCTTAACCTGTAAGCCATCTCTCCAACCCTGTTCCATATATTCTTATGTGAGAAGATTCCAGCTTTGGAGGCTTATGTGTTTGCCAAGAAGTTATAGCTACCTAGAAGTTTTTAAAGAACAGCTAGAGAATTCTTCATGTGACAGAAGTTAATTTGGAGACCATGTGGCACACCTACTCAGGTCTGTTCAAACAGAACTTGTCAGTAGAAATCAGATGCAGATTTATGTCAGTAAGTGAATGAGTGTGTATGTAGCAAACTACCCAGAATCTCAAATGGAGGGCAGGGGTGTGTGGAGGAGAATTGAGTCATAAACAAGACTGTGTGAGAGAATGAGCCTTAGACACTTGTGTTGGGAGAACTGTTTCTGGGGCTGGAGAGATGACTCCACAGCTGACTGTGCTGAAGACTCCGGGTCAGTCTCCAGTACCCACAGCTCACAGCCTTTGTTACTTCAATCCCAGAGACTCTAATGGTACCAGGCACAGATGTAGTACACAGCCATACATTCAGACAAAACCCCTGTACATATAAGATAAATGAAAAAAATTAAATTAAAAGGAGAATTGCTGCCTTTTGCTGGGCATGGAAACTGTCTTACTTAGGGTTTTACTGCTGTGAATAGACACCATAACCAAGGCAGCTCTTATAAGGACAACATTTAATTGGGGCTGGCTTACAGGTTCAGAGGTTCAGTCCATTATCATCAAAGCAGGAACATGGCAGCATCCAGGCAGGCATGGTGCAGGAGGAACTGAGAGTTCTACATCTTCATCTGAAGGCTGCTAGCAGAATACTGACTTCCAGGCAGCTAGGATGAGGGTCTTAAAGCCCACACCCACAGTGACATATCTACTCCAACAGGACCACACCTTCTAATTCTGCCACTCTCTGGACCAAGCATATCTAAACCATCACAGCAACTCATATTTAAATCCAAGCAATGGGGAAGCAGCAACAGGAGGATTGCTGTAAATTTGAATCTAATCTGGGCAACATAGGGACCATATCTGAAAAAACAAAAAACTAAAAACTACAAAAGACTATACGTGTGGTGATGCAAATGTCTGGTTGCAGTACTCAGAAAGCAGAAACAGGTGGGTCTGTGTGACATTTTGGCCAACCTGGTTTATCTATATAGCAAGTTCCAGGACAGCTAGAGCTACATAGTGAGACCCCGTCTTTAAAGACAAAAACAACAAAACCAACTAAGAAAGAGAAAGAATGAATTGTGCTTTAAATATTTAAGGTTATCAAAAAAAGAACAATAAAATCACTTCTCTCAATAGAGAAAACCGGGAGCATTTCTCTTAGTGTGTAGCTCTTCCCAAACTATTTTCTTTTACCTTTTTAAAATGCATTGTAGAAAACTTAAAACATCGTCATTCCAGTCTTGCTACAAACCTGAGTAGTCCATGCTTTTAGTTCACAGTCAAGTGTAGTATGAGACAGTTCTCCTGGTCTATTCCACAGTGGCTTCTTTAGTCCTGAGTAAGAGGATCAGCTGTCCCAGTTTAACACAGAAAGACCTATCTCCTAGGAGATACTTCAGTGCTAGGCAAACCGGAACAGGTAGTCACCTTAGTCCTGAAAGTGAATATCACCAACCCCAGCGATAGAAGTTGGGGTAGGAAGCATTGTAAAATGGAAGAAATGGATAAAAATGAGAAATGCTAGGTATGATGGAAATACATATTCTTTTTTGAAACAGAATCTCACTCTGTAGCCCATGCTGGCCTAAAACATAGTTGTGTAACCTAGACTGTCCTTAAATTTGTGGCAGTCCTCTTGTCTTAAAACACTCAATACTGGAATTACTACCAAAACCCGCCACACCCAGTTCATATCTTCTTTTTGAAGAATTTTATTGTGGTTATGGAAATGCAGAGATCTGTGAGCTAGCTAGTAATAAGTGCTGCATTGATTGTATGTTAGAGGTAAGTATTAACTGGCCCAGGGTTTGGTCCTGTGTTCTTCACTGCCCACATTGAAAGACTCACTGAGAGGTAAAAGGAACACCATAAAGGTTTTGAATGCTCTGAAAACATGGGACATGTGTTTCATAAGGGATTTTGTTTCTTTGAAACAGGGTCTCACATTGTTTGTTGTCTAGGATGATCTAGAACTCAAAGCAATCCACCTGCCTTAGCCTTCCAGGGACTAGGATTATGGGCATGAGCTACTGTGCCCAGCTAGGTTTGGGCTCGAAAAGACACCCTTTTGTACACGAGGTAACTTTATTTGAGCAAGTAGAGAAGCGAACATGTCCTATGTAACAAACTCCATTTCCTTCCTTAACTTGGTCCTTGGCTTCTCATTGTACAGAGAAGTGTGGGAGATGGAACTGGATAGACTCAAGAACCAGGATGGTGAAATCAACCGGAATATTATGGAAGAGACAGAGCGGGCCTGGAAGGCAGAGGTAAGAAGAGACGTTGTCTTCAGAGCCTGGGTTTTGTGCTCCCAAGTGCTATACAGTTTGGTAGTAGAGAATTAGAAGCCTGGAAACATTTGCTCTAAGTACAGGTAGTTTATGATTGTAAAGTTAACAAGTTCTCTCTCCCTCCCTGACTTCTCCCTATTTCTCTCTCTGGGGTGTGTGTGTGTGTGTGTGTGTTCCTTAGATCCTGTCACTAGAGAGCCGGAAGGAGTTGCTGGTGTTAAAACTGGAAGAAGCAGAAAAAGAAGCAGAACTTCATCTGACTTACCTCAAGTAAGTCCCTCTAAGGCCTAGGTCGGCAGGCCTGGCTTGCATCTGTCTTCACTTAAGGCCTTATCTGTGTGTGTACCTGTAACCAATTTCTCTTCTGTATTCTTTCTGCACTTTCTGCTCTTTTCTCTTCTTATAGTTTTATACTTTCTGTTACTGTATTTCTGTTTGAGTAAATACTCTCTGCTGAACCATCAAAGTATAACCTAGGTCTTTGGAGCTTTGTCTCTTCCATGGCCATTTCTCCTCTGTCTGGCCCAGAATTTAGAGGATCTCTGTAGCATTTTCAGGCAGGCAAGAAAACTCTTGGTGGGATGATGTCATGAACCAGGCATGGTGTTACATTCCTGTGATCCTAGTACTTGGGAGTCTGAGGCAGTAGGATTGAAAGTTCCAGGCCAAGATGGTCTACACAGGAGACCCTCTCTCAGACAGAAAGGTAGTATGACTTATGTGAAACAGATGACTTACAATCTTGGGTTTCTCTAGCATTTGCTCCCACCTCTTTTTTCAAGAACCATTACCCAACAACTGTTTCTCAGCATAGAACTGGAGGTTAGGGCAAAAAACCCAGGCTCTGGCAGCCCTGCCACTCATCCCAGTGTATCAGTTAAAGAGATCAGTGATGGGGAAAAGCAGAGAGGATGCAACCAATGTGGCCGCATTGGGAAGAATAATAAAGGGACCCAGAAATGCCAGAGCTACCTTTGGAGTACCAACATGAGCTTTAGGTTCACCTGTTTATATAAGGACTTTTTATTCTTATTTGTGTGTGTATGTTTGAGTGTGTGTACACGTGTACAGGTACCCACGGACAGATGCCAAGGGTGTCGGATGCCCACAGTTGGAGTTACAGGCAGTTGTATAGTCCTCAATGTGAATGCTAGGAACCAAACTTCTTCTTCTGCAGGAGCAAGCACAGTTGACTGCTGAGGCATCGTCTCTCCAGTGCTAGGGCTTTGCTGGAGATAGGATGTTGTGTAGTCAGGCTGCCTGGAACACTTGATTCTTCTCCTTCTACCTTCACAATGTTTGGTTTATAGGTTTACATCACCATGTGGCACTGAAATTCATGTTTAAATAGAAGCGATATTGGGGCAAGGGACAAGAGGTGTAAATAATTAACCAGTGTGGCTCAAGATTTAGTCTCATTGATATTTGTCTCGGTACTTGTTCTGAAGAAGTCCCATAGATGTCATCATGTGAGGGGATTAGTCTGTTTCCTAGATGATGTAGATGACCCCTTCTACTCTAGGGTGCAGGCTAACCCTCATGGTTGACTGCCCTCATCAGGACGGTGCAGTCTTTCCTTGGAAATTTTATTTCTTCTGGAATCCCTGGTGACTGCAACTTTAGGACAGTTGTCTCTGTGCCATCATTATCAAAAGGAGAGGGAATTATAGATTAGATACTTGCTGATAAGTGACACAGGTTAGCTAAGTGACATGCCTGTGCAGAGGCTAGCACACTGAGACACAAAGAGGAGACACACAAAATGAAGGCAGAAGTGCTGAGCTGTCATCTTTTAGTTACCATGAGAGACCAAGTATGGAGGCAATGCTTTTTGGCCCAAACTATTTCTAAACCTGTCTTTTCCATAAATCAGGAATTGATTGTCAGTCAGGTGGTGGTGGCAGTGAACAGCTTCAATCCCAGCATTTGGGAGGCAGAGGTAGGCATATCTCTGTGAGTTCAAGGCTAGCCTGGTCTACAAAGCAAGTTCCAGGACAGTTAAGGCTACACAGAGAGAGACCTTGTTTTGAAAAACAAACAAATAAAGGATTGTTTGATTGTTGTTGTGTTTTATGATTTCTATGAATTCTTTGTGATTTGAAAGGTCAACTCCTCCAACACTAGAGACAGTTCGTTCCAAACAAGAGTGGGAGACAAGACTGAATGGAGTTCGGATAATGAAAAAGAATGTTCGGGTAAGTGTAGTTAACAGTGATGATCAGTCAGCCCAGTTTGTGGTACGCTCTCCTGACAGTAGGTTGGTAGGTAGCCGTTTGCATTGCTACACAGAGCTGCTCCACTCTGCTGTGGGTTCCTAAGAGTGGCAGCTTTCTTCTGAGGTCCGCTTAGCCTAGCAGTAGAAGACAGTCCTTTCTCTTCCTTTTGTTCCAGGACCAGTTTAATAGTCATATCCAGCTAGTGAGGAATGGAGCCAAGCTGAGCAGCCTTCCTCAGATCCCCACCCCGACTCTGCCTCCACCACCTTCAGAGGTAAGAGTGCTGGCTCTGAGGAGTCCCTCCTGTGTGTATTGCTAACAGAATCAGTTGTCTGCTTGTTCTTTTTACGAAGACATTGGGACCATCACTTAGTGCCAGGATGGAAGAGTTGCTCACCAATTTCTGCAGTTTTCTCTCTTTTAAAAAAAATGGTGGTTGTTTTTGCTGCTGTCATTGTTGATGTTGTTTTGATTTGCTGGTAGTTTTGACTGTCCTGGAACTGTGTAGACCAGGCTGGTCTCAAACTTACAGAGATCCACCTGCCTCTGCCCCTTGAATGCTAGGACTAAAGGCATGTACCACCACCACCCAGCTTCTAAAAATTTTTTTTTATATGTGTCTATATTTCCATAATGTATGTGTGAGTGCATGCTTGTATACATGTGTACGTGTGGTATGTGTGTGTATGTGTGTATGTGTGTATGTTCCCATATGCTTTAGCCAGAGGTCAACTTTGGGTTACTTTCTACCTTTTAGGGTTTGTTTTGTTTGTTTGTTTGTTTGTTTGTTTGAGACGAAGTGTTACTTAGTATGAGTAACTCATTATGTAGACCAGGCTGGCCTCAGACTCACAGAGGCCCAGCTACCTCTGCTTTCTGAGTGCTGGAATGAAAGATACACATTACCACACCTAGCCTGTGTACCTTGCTTTTTGAGACAGGGTTTCTGCTGAGCCTAGAGCTTGGCTAAACTGGCTAGTCACCATGGGGATCTGCTTGTCTCTGCCCCTAAGCATTAGTGTTACAGGTGTATGCCCTGCTATAGGCGTTTATGTGGATGTTGGGATGTGAACTCAAGTCCTTATGCTTGCAAGGCAGCTGCTTTACCGACAGAACCATCTCCTTATCCTTTCTCCAGTTCCTAATCTTTTCTCCCATCTCTTTTGTCGTCTACCTCCCCCCGTCTGCAGGCAGATTTCATGCTTCAAGTATTTCAGCCCAGTCCGTCTCTGACCCCTCGGATGCCCTTCTCTATTGGGCAGGTCACTATGCCTATGGTTATGCCCAGTGCGGATCCTCGCTCTTTGTCTTTTCCAATCTTGAACCCTGCCCTTTCCCAGTCCAACCAACCTTCCCCACCTCTTCCTGGCTCACATGGGAGAAATAGCCCAGGCTTGGGTTCCTTGGTCAGCCCTCATGGTCCACACATGCCTTCTGCTGCCTCCATCCCGCCTCCCCCAGGCTTGGGCGGAATTAAGGCTTCTACTGAAACTCCCCGGCCCCAACCAGTAGACAAACTGGAGAAGATCCTGGAGAAGCTGCTGACTCGTTTCCCACAGTGCACTAAGTAAGTGTCATCAAGGGTCACTTCCAGTCTGTCAGAGGAATGCTTACGGTTTGAAATAAGGAGGTTGTGCGGATGGTCCCAGGAAATGTAATTTTCTTTCCCTGACATTGTTTATCCTCAGGGCCCAGATGACCAACATTCTTCAGCAAATCAAGACAGCACGTACCACCATGGCGGGCCTGACCATGGAGGAACTGATCCAGCTGGTAGCTGCACGACTGGCAGAGCAGGAACGGGTGGCATCAAGCACCCAGGTAAGAGGAGCCTCAGGGAGAGAACTTAGGCCTGCCGAGAGGTTGAGGAAGAAGCCAACCAGGAGATCTGGAAGTGAGGAGATCAGAGCAAGGAGTATCTGCTCTGCTTTTTTCATCATTAAAAGTGAATTTATTTTTTGTGCTTTTTTTTTATTAAATTTTTGTGTGTGTGTGTGTGTTGTGTTGTGTGGAAGTTTGAAGACAACTTGTGGGAGTCCATTTTCTTCTACTGTGTGAGTTCTGGGAACTGAACTCAGGTCGTCAGGCTTACGTGCAAGCACCTTTACCCACTGAGCCGTCCTGCTGGCCCCAGTTTCTTTTTTGATCCATGCTCTGTTGCTCAGACTCTCCTCACTTTGAAATTATTTCTACCCACAGCCACTTGGTCGGACCCGGGCTTTGTACCCTGCTCCTCTGGCCCCAATCAGTACCCCAATGTTCTTGCCTTCTGCCCAAGTTTCATACCCTGGAAGGTCTTCACATGTAAGACTCTTTGCTTTTAACACTGGGATGTGGAGAAGCACAGGGTGAGGAGGGAGTGGGTTCCAGGTAAGAATGCTAGAGGAAACCGTCATCTCCACAGCAGGGTTGTTTGCAGCTCCACATGGAACATGCTGCACGTACTTAGGCAAGAATCTAGGTTAGGACTTGTATCTCTTGCTGAAGAATAGTTTTGCTCCATGGAACAAACGGATGGAGTCATGGGCATAGCAGGCAAGGTGACCCGGAGCTTGGCTAGCTGTGACAAGCCTTCTTGTCCCACAGGCTCCACCCACTTGTAAGCTGTGTCTGATGTGTCAGAAACTTGTCCAGCCCAGTGAGCTGCACCCGATGGCCTGCACCCACGCACTGCACAAGGAGGTAGGTATTGCATATCATTTTGGGCTCTACCCTGACGCTGAGGTAATTTTTCTTGGCTACTTTACTAGGTTGATGCTCATCGTTAGTGTGTAGTCATAAAGTTTTCAGTCACCTGTGGCCTCGCCAGCAGCAGAGCTCAGAAGTCGCAGCTAGAAGCTCATAGATTTTTACCCTGTTCTCTGCAGGTGACTCATAGGCAGCTTCTCCTTAAACACTGAGAACTTATTTTCTTGCTTATGTTTTGCTTGAGCTGAAGAGGAGTGATAGGGCCTGAATAGGAGGTTAGTAACTGCAGTACCAGAATAGTTTGAAGGCGAGCCATCTTCACTGACAGACTCCCAGGTAACCCCTGCAGCAGCAGGTGACTCCATTTATTTATTTATTGATTGATTGATTGATTGATTGATTGATTGATTGGTTTTTCACGACAAGGTTTCCCTGTGTAGCCCTGGCTGTCCTGGAACTCACTCTGTGGACCAGGCTGGCCTCGAACTCAGAAATTTGCCTGCCTCTGCCTCCCAAGCACTGGGATTAAAGGCGTGTGCCACCACTGCCCGGCAGGTAACTCCTTCTTAACCATTTGATTTCGTTCATTTTCTTTTTCCAAGTAGAAACTGAGTTAACATCTAAATTCTTTCAACTCCTTATGTAGGTAAGAATGACCTTGAACTTTTTTAACCTTGAACTTCTGATCCTCTTGCCCCCACCTCCTTCCTATGTGCTAAGATTACAGGTGTGTGGCCCCATACCTGGTTTATGTGGTGGTGTGGATTCGACCCATGGCCCTCTGCATGCTAGGCAAGCACTCAGAGCTCTGTCTTTAGCTCTGTTTTACATGTACAAACTCTGAGGGCACACACTCATGCATTGAGTAAACACTTTCTTTTAACGGTAGGAAAAAAGACACATGTGGTAACCTCAGGCCTCCATGCACATACGCACATGCACTGGCATGTTTCATACTAACAAGTGCATACAGCACATAACACACGGAGATAGCCCTGCTAGTCCATCTGGTCCCTGTGAGAATTTTGAGAGTTAGATCTTATGATCTTTAATGGCACTCTCTGCTAACCTTACTTTGTTTTCCCAGCTAAGTCTGAGGTATATGTGTGTCTCTTTCTTTCCAGTGTATCAAATTCTGGGCCCAGACCAACACAAATGACACTTGTCCCTTTTGCCCAACTCTTAAATGATGGACCCGACTGGGGAGGAAGAAGAGGAGAAACGGATGTGAACAGGAAGCGCGGTTCAAGATTTCTAAAACTCTATATATTTATACAGTGACATATACTCATGTCGTGTACATTTTTATTATATAGGTGATGTGTGTATAGAAAGTCTGTATTCAAATGTTCGTAATGAAAGTATGTATATAATGCAGAAACACCCCTTCCCCCTCATCTTGCAGTTTTCTGGGGGATGCAGACTGTAAGGATATGTGATGTTTAATTTGGCCTTGAAATCATGATCCCTGCATCGGGCTGTGTCTAACCCATCTAGGAAGCTGGTGCTGCTCTAAGGCGGTCCTGCTTTGCTCGGGCCCAGCCTCTAGTCCATTTTTAGAAGGCTTGTGTGTGCAGGTTTGACGTCTGGTGCTCACGCGCTGTGCATCCAGATGCTGGCCTTGCAGGGCTCCAAGCCTTGGTGTTATTGTAGCCACTCTACTCCAGTAGACAGACCGATACTGATAGAGGGGAACAAATGTAACTGATAGTTTGATTCTTCATTGAACATTTTACTGTGTTAATGCTCATTATTTATACATTGATATCAGGTATACAGGATATTCTGGTTTACGTCAGTAAAATCCACAGTCCAAGAACAACAAAATCAGGTTCCATTTCTCCCACCATCTTCTGTCTGCTCTGCTTTCTGGATAGAAAAGCACAATTTATAGATTTTCCTCCTGGGCCAAGCCACCATCCCTTGTTGCCATTGGTTTGGCCTCCACTAAGCACTGACAGGCCAGGCTTGCCAAGTGCTCACCCTTCCCATTCCTCTTCTAGTCTAGCTATCCCTCCTCTCAAAGCTTAAGGCAGTTGGTTCACCACCAAGTGGTTTGGTGACCTTGGGTGAGCTCCAGACAGGCACTGGGGTGAGATGTCTGTGCAAAATTGCTTGCAGAATAATCATGGGATGTTGGACTTCATTTGTCAATCATGAAAGCTATGAAGGACACATTCCCTGTCTGGGATACAGGGGAGACAGTGAGATGAAGGGAGGTGGTACAGTCAGAAGCCATGCTCTGTGGGTTCCCATCTGGAGTGAGATAGTTTTTCCACCTCCACTTACTGAGTACTTCTGGTTTTCATGTCTCAGACAGCTGTGGCTTTGAGAGCCTTGAGTCCTTTCCAATCTTTTCTTTACTCCTACAGGAAATGGCTTTAATTACCTTCTTTTTCAGAATTAAACAAGTGTTAATTGAGAAAAAAAATGCATCTGGGGGAAGGGCAACATTATGTTACCAACAATTGATATTTTCCCATTCTGGGACTAGGAATGCTTATTGAACCTAGCAATTTGTATTAGGATAGCAAAGACTTCCTCCTCTCTGAGCTTACTAAATTCTCTTTTGTTTTTCTCTGCCATGCCTATGAGCTCATGGATAAATTCTTTTCTCTTGCCTTATTTGTCCAGGTTGACTGACCAGCATGTTTAGGGGACTGGACTTCCCAGGGTTACCTTGGCATCTTTAAGGGGGAATGGAATGGCCTGAGTCCTCAACTTTTTAGAGGTCAAGGGACCTCCTTTCTTTGGTTAATGAAGTACTTCTGTCTTCTTGTCTCCAGTTTGGTACCACTTGAACAGAAAAGGTGGCAAAATGGAAGTCTACTCCCTTTGTTCTCTTCATGTGGGGCATTCATTTTCTGTCTTGTAAATCTTACGATTGCTCTCTCCCTTCATCTGTGCAGGACCCAGCACTAGCTATGCAGTACCTCTCAGTGTCCCCTGAAAACTGTAAATTGAAAATGAGCGTAAAGAATGTTGTGTTTTTAGTTAAACGTAGTGGCACAAGCCTGTAATCATGGCATATGGGAGGTGGACACACATGAGGGTCAGGAGTTCAAAGCTAGCCTGGGCTATATGAGACCATATCTCTTCCTCCTGGCCCCTTCCCCTATAGACACACATACATTCACACACACACACACACACACACACATACATTCACACACACACACACAGTTTCTACCAGGAGTGGTGGCACACACCTGTAATCCCAGCATTCAGGAGGCAAAGGCAGGAAGGTTGCTACAAGTTTGAGGCCAGCCTGGTCTACATGAGATGCTGAGATGCTATCTCAAAAAAAAAAAAAAAGAAAAGAAAAAAAGAAAGGAAAAGAAAGGGAAAAAGAAAGGAAAGAAAGAGAAAAACTACTTTTCTTTTCCAAAAAAAAAAAAAAATATAAATAAATAAAAATCTTAGAAGCCAAAAGAGTAGAGAGAGACAGAGACAGAACTAAGCGGGGCCGAGCTGTTTCTCAGAGCAAGCCTAGGAAGGCAGCATCTCGGAGAGTGGGCCCTTGCAGTTGGAGCCTCGTCACTGTGGCTCTATCCTCGCAGAGAAAGAGTCAGGAAACCACTCAGAGTCTGCCATGCCTGTTCGCATCACCTCTGCCCATCGGGCCTCAGTTCATGCAGACTAGTGGCAAAGCCCCACATGCAGTGTGGAGATAGGCCAGTCATTTTTCAGGAGACTTTGAAAATAGAACTGTATAATACATATTTTTACAAGCAAGAAGCTGTTGTCAAGATTTTTTTTTCTGTTTTACATATAGAGTTCATAAGTTTATGATACAAAGGAGTTAACCATTAAAAGAAAAATAAATGCAAATTTCCCCCTTTTAAAAAAAAAAATAGAACACCAGTTACTAGGGTAAATAACAACTAGGTTGAGGTTTTTCGCCCTAGAAAGAGATGGGAAAAAGCCAGTTTTCCCCGACATGGGTAGAAATTATAAAGCAGAATGTGGCGTTTTCATGGTAGTGGCCCTGGAAGCTTATTTACACTGTAGTTCTGAGCTGGAAGCGGACAGTCTCCATCTTCCTGGCAGTCTGTGGGTGTGGGGTAGTCCTACTCAGCCAGGGCAGCACCATTGCAAGAGCAATGCATAGGGCCCAGCTGGAATCTGTGACGCAGGATTCTTATTTTATTGGTTTATGGCTTGTGGACAGCAGCTGGCTGGGGCCAGCAACTCCAGAGGCCCTGCTAGTGTCTCCTCCTCATCAACTATTCCATGTCTGGCAGGTCCCCTACCTGAAAGCAGTGTAAAGCATACCAGGATAGGATGCAGTGGTCATCCCAGGAAACCTCAGCTCTTCCCACTAATACTGGCTTCTTGTCTGTTATGTTAGATCTGACAGGGAAGAGGTGAGTGTGGCCCCCCCACTCCCTAGCCCAAGAACCAGCCTGGGTACCCATGTACTATTGGGAGGGACAGCAGAGAGCAGGACAGAAAGACTGCTCTATCAGGAAAGAAGGAAGTAAGGAAGCCCCGAGGCTGCCATCCTTTCTCCAGGCAGCCTTGATACTGAAGGCAATGACATAGAACCAGAAAGCCCTCTGTCTTACATTCATTGTTTAATACTAGCCAATATGTGATAGTTCTTTAGCCAGATAAATAGAGGGGCCTTTGGAGAGGGCAAGAGAGTAATGAACCCACTCAGTATTCCATAAAGATCTTACTGTTTTGTACCACTGGGCAAAAAGAAATAAAATAAAAACAAAATCCAGGCAGAGGCAAATGCATCAGCCCTAACCCTGCTGAATGACTCTTGAGGGTTCTGCCTTTGTGGATCAGAGAGGAGAACTCTCCTGTCTGTTCCTTTTAGCACCTTGGTTGGAGTGAACCTATGCTGGGAAGACAATCCCCAGCCCTACAATATTCTAACTGTTGTTCCATAGGGCACCTAGGACCTTGGGGTTGGGACATCTTGGTGCCACCTAGCATGTAGAAGAAGCAGGGAGAGACAGGTAGATTTAACAAGATAGGAATTCATCTGTCCAGTGGGACTTTTCTCATAAGCACTGTTCCTTTAAGAGTGTTAAAAAAAAAAGCTCTTTGGCTAATAAGCCCTTTCCCCCATTTCAGTTCAGTTCAGACTACAACCACAGACACATTGGGGGATGATACCTCTCTTAGTCCAGATGGGCTTCTGTCTTGGAGATGAGTCTAAACTTGGGACTGGAAAGTGATTAGAGTTCTGCCTTTCCTAGCTTTGCCACCATCTCCTTCCTGTCTCTGTCCTGTCTTTCCTCATCTTGACTGCCCCAGGAGTACAAACATTCGCATCGCATAGGTTCTGGTTTATCTCAAGACGCAGTCTTTGTACCAGTGTAGGCTTGAGTCTGCAGTCCCTATCACTAAAGCAACTGGCAAACTGCATTTTCTTCTGCTGACTTTGGCCAGCAGGGACATGAGATTGGCCCTTTCTCTGCCAGGATACCACAGGGACACATGCCGGGTAGCCTGAGTATGACACCAGTGCTTCTGGAAGGACGGAAAGAATACTTTGGACTGGAGATTCTAAAGGATGCTGGGCAGAGGGTCAGGGCTGAAGCTTCAAGCAGCAAAATTTCCAACTCAAGTTTGTGGTGCCTAAGGGTATTCCTGCCACCAGAATGCTGCTTTCTTCCCTCTCCTGTTTCCTACAGGCGAAAACCCTGTAATCCAGCTTGCCAGCCTTCTCTGTTCTGTCAAGGCAGAAGCATTTGGCAGGTTGGTGAGGGTCCTGAGGTGCTCTGGCCACAGGTACTATCCATATCTCCAACTCATGTGACCAAAGGGAACCACCCAGATGTGGTCCAGGGGAATCTCTGTCACCTGCTCACGGGCCTCCTTATTTCAGTAGGGAGATGTCATCAGCAAAGTCATCGTGCTGGTGGCGCAGGCATCGTAGGCAGCGCCACTGACATACCATGAGGCAGAGTGGCAACATGAAGAGGGCGCAGATGGCAGCCATGACATAGGCTATGGTCATAAGGGTCGACTCATCTGTCTGTGGAATGTTGTAGCCACAGTCTTCCATGTCTGCTGTAACAAACGGACCTTCCACCGCCGCCGTCCTGAACTCATCGTGCACTGGAGAAAGGGTGGAGATGAACCGGTAGCTCTTACTGTCATAGAGTAGTTTTGGTTATACAATTAAAAGAGCTTCCTGACAGGGACCCCTTGGAACCCACCCAAGTGAGGCTGTGCAGAGCCCATCTTGGACAGAGTGAGCAGTAGGCAGGGATGCTAGTACTGAGGGAGGATGTTTTTCTTTCCAGGACCTTGGGAACTGCAAGGCTTTCCCATTCTCAAATCCAGTAGAGTGATATCAAAAGTCAGCAGTTCTGAGTTGACCAAAATCTAGCCCCTTACACACATAGCAGACTTACCTGTCCCTGTGAAAATCTAACCACAAAATTCTGGCCCATTTTCTGCAGTAGCATTCAGCTACTGTGGGCAGCCAGCCACCCTTGCAGCTAGTATTCCCGAGTGCCTGTGAAGCTCGAGCTGCTCTCAGTTGCCAACAGTGTTTCCCCACCAGGCATGTTCACCAGAGCAAGTCTTAGCCTAGCTTTCACACATGGTTGATTAGCCAGAGGCAGCTCCTCCTACCTCCCAAACAGAGAGAGACCTGGGTATTAGCTGCTGACAGCAAGAACGTCAACAGACTGACCCCATACCCTTCTCACCATGGCAAGCGCTGACAGCAAAGCCAATTCGCTTTCGGGCTCGATCGAAGACAACGTAGAAGCCTTCCATGATGACAGCTCCCATAACAGTGCCTGTGGACGACTGCGAGATGGCGAACTTGTAACAGTCGTCTTGGGACGTGGCCACATCTTCCACCGGCCGTAGGTATTGCTAAGGGTAAAGAGTCCCAGGGTGAGACATGTCGCACTCTTTCTGCCTCTCTCTGCCTGTTAGTCAGCTACACTTGGCTCTTCTTCAAGCCCTGAGATGTTGCTTTTCCAAGGCCCCCTTACCACTACACATTCATCTCGTCTTTCAAGTTGTAGCAAGCCATGTCTCTACATACTTTGCTTCTTGGCACCCCACTGCCTCAGCTTGGGGACATACCTGAGGAAGGATGGTGATGCGGAAGGACTGATTGGTGACTTCACCCATGAGGTAAAGTGAAATGACTGGGAAAATGTTCCAAGGGGTCGTGCCTGCTTGCCAGCACACCAGTTGCTCCCCTAGCCAAAAGCCATCCGGGAACTTCTCCGTCTGTTGACAAGAGAGGAATGTGAAGAATCAGCCTGTCCCACCATCTCTTCTCTCGTGTTCAGAGTCACAGTGACAGTACCACTGTTTGCTTTTCCAGGGAGTTTCCAGAGTGGCAAAGATAAACTGAAGTCTAAGGGTCAGGAGGAGAAAGTAGGACACTAGGCTCATAGAGCTGTGCTAGGGTGACTGGGTGTGGCAGCTCGCACTGCCTATAGTCTCAGAATTTGGAAGGCTGAGGCATGAAGTTGTCAAGTTCAAGGCTAACCTGGGCTACACTCATGACCCTGTCTCAAATAAAAGAAAAAGAAAAGGTATCAATGCCAAGTCAACAGACCAGCAGTTCCTAAGCGCCTGATGGGTACGTGCCGAGCAGTGTGACTGTCACTGACTTCTGACACTTTCGCTCTTAGTCCACTGACCGAGGAGGCTGCCTTGATGGACTTGACTGCAGCTTCAAATACTTTCTTGGGCAAACGAAGGTTGGTGGTGCCACTGTCCACGATGCTCTTGTCATAGTTGTACTGAGGAGAGAAAGGGGAAGAGGTGGGAGGGGTGAACCTGACAGCTAAGCATCCTACTGGGGTTAGCAGCTTGGCTCTCCCATTTTGTTCGTGTACCTCCTCGGGCAAGTTGCTTAACCTCTGTGTACCTGTTTCCTTGTTCTAAATTGAAGATAATGACAGTGCCTACCTCAAAGGTTATCAGAAGGATTAAACAAATCAAAAGGCTGAAAGCACTAAGTAGGTCCTGGCAGATCCAGGCACTTGGTAAGTACTAACTTCATTACCTAGTGCGGGTAGGTGTTCTCTAAATGTAAACCAGAAATGCCTTGTGTGGTATTTGTAACTTCTAGTACTTTTCTGTCATTATTCTCATTTCCCATACATTATAATGTAGAGAGGGGTGGCTCAGTGTATATAAAGCCTCGTGCACGCTCACGGGCTTGAGCTCTGATACTGCATGGTGGTATATGCCTGTAGAGTACCTGAGAGTCAGAGAAAGGAGGACCAGGAGTTCAAGGTCATCTCTAGCTACCTAGCAAGTCTGAGGCCAGCATAGACTACATGAGAGCCTGTCTCAAAAAGAGCCAAAAAAAAGAGGGCCGTGAGATAGCAGGTAAGGGCACCTGCTACCAGGTATGATGTCCTGAGTTCAACCCCAGGGAGACCCACTAGTTACTGAAATTTTTCCTTGAACCCCCACATACAAGCTATGGCACATGCCCTATCCTCACCCCAATAAAGGTAAAAAAGTCTAAGGAAAGAGACCCCAAATATTAGCATTTGGGGTACACTAAGTATAGGGACTAACACTTCATACGTGATCTTTGACCTTCACAGTCTCTGAGAAAGTTTGTGTATTTTTACCTCTGCTTTGTAAATGAGGAGTCGGGCACTGTGTGAGGAGCCTGAAGACACTTAGTAACAGCAGGACTCAGGTCAGGCCCATCCAGCTGCTGCCTCACAAAAGCCTGGCCCAAGGCCGTGAGAGGTAGTCACTAGAGTCCAGAAAGGAACTCTTCCATGCTTTCATTACTAGACTTAAGCTCTATGGTCCAGGCTCTGTGACTGCTCTGCTAGACTCTGCCCTTCACCGTAGGGACTGCTGTGTGATGCTGAGTTTCTGCCTTGGCCCAGTTCTGACCTCAGCACAGGTCCTGTGCCTCCACTCTCATGGCCCTCTCACAGCGTGGGACTAACCCCTTACTCTCACTCGGACCCCCTTCCATTTCATTACCTCCTTGCAGTCCATTTTCAGATCCTGGCCATTGATTTCCACACGTACAATGATCACTTCATAATACCACTCCCGCCGGATGGGTGTGTACCAGAGACTGCCCGTGTATAGCGAGTGGTCAATACCACCAATGATCTAAAAGAAAAAGAGACAGACACCTGTGTCCTAGCACAGAAGGAGAGCAGGTTACCCAAAACCAAATAGACCAGCCATTTCTTGGGGTGCCAAGATTCTCTCTGATCTCCCATCATGCCCCATGCATGGTAATATTTAGTTTCCTAAATGTGTTCAGGAGAAGAAACACATCAGGATTATTTGTATCAAAACCTATAGCCCTTGACAGAAAGTTATTTAAACCTAAGCTAGTACAATAAATGTGGAATGAACTGATTCTGTGCTGCTTTCCTACGTTTTCTTGTCTTTGCTTGTTGGAGAACCACTTGTCACTGTCCTAATTAATAAAGGGGCTTGAACTGAGTCTGGTGGCATACACTTGGAAGGAGGGGATGCTGCAGATCTGAGGCCAGCCTGGTCTACACAGTGAGTTCTGGGTTAGTCAAAGCTCCAGACACCAGCTCTTAACAGACTCCTTCCATACCTGTTCTCAGACTCCAACAGTAATCTACAGGACTAATTTTCATTTTCTTTGAAAAGTACCTAATTGTTTCTGATCCCTTCCATGAGTGATTCAACTCCTTTCAAGAACAGCAGTGAAGAAACGAGTGGAAAAGGAAAGGAGGGAAGCAAGGATTGGGACTATAAAGGGGTTTCATGAGGGAGAGGGCACACGGCCCCTCTGAGTGGCTACTCACCATGCTCCCTCCCACCGAGGCCAGTGCCTCGGTCTGGTTGAGAGGGAAGCCAGCGCCACAGAGCTGCAGGGAAAAGATGTTGGGAATGTGGGTCTGCTTCACCAGTGAGTCAAAAAAGGGCTCCAAGGAGTCATCTGGCTGTGACAGAAAGACACAAGAATAAATCCTCAATACAGGGGCCCTAGCAGACAGAGGTCAGCTTCCTGCCTGTGCTCTGGGGCAAAGTCAGAGCTTGGAGATGTTCCTCAGAGAGACCTGGCTGAGCAAGTGTTCTGAGACCATAGCACCTTCCACCCACCCCCAAGATTTGTTTCTGAATTGGAAACAGCTTCCTTTTGCACCTCTCATAGCTGCACCTCTTCCTATATCATGTGCACGTGTCAGTGCATGTCTGTGTGTGTGTGTGCACGTGCATGTATCTGCATGTGTCTGTGCACACACACACATTTGGAAACCAAAGGAAAACCTTGGCTATTGTTCTTGAGAATCTGTGTACCTTTAAGAATATTTCCTGTGTGTGCACTGGCCTGTGCAACATGGGTGTAAAGGTAGGAGAGGATGTGCAGGAATCAGTCTGTTCCTTCCATCACATGGCTCTTAGGTTTTGGCAAGGGTTCTTAACCCACCAAGCCATTTCACCAGCCCTAAATTGTTTTGTTTTTATGCTGGGCAGAAGTGACACATGCCATTAATCCCAACACCTGGGAGGCAGAGGCAGGTGGATCTCTGAATTCAAGGCCAGCCTGATCTACAGATCGAATTTCAGAATAGCCAGGCCTAAACAGAGAAACTATCTCAAAAAAAAAAAAAATTTTTTTTTTTACTTTGTTTTTATGAGTTTTGCCTGCCTCTGTGCCTATGCACCATGCATGTGCTTTGTGCCTCCAGAGACCAAAAGAGGCCATTGGATCCCTGGAAGTGAGGTTGTGAGCTGGCATGTGGGTGCTAGGAATCAAACCTGGATGCCTTGAGAGAGCAGCAAGTGCTCTTAACTGCTGAGCCTTCTCACTAGCTGCATCCTACCTTGGTTTTTAAGGCAGCGTCTCTCATTGGCGGGGAACTTGTCTAGTAAGCTAGGCTTACTGGCCAGGAAGTCCTAGAATTTACTTGACCCTGGATTATAAGTATGTAGTATCATACCCAGCAGTTTTGAAAATTCTAGTTGTGAGGATTTAAACTCACGACTGTTGGGTGAGCACTACTCACTAAGCCGTCTCTCCAGCCCCATGTTTACCATTTCAGTCCATCTTTCCCCCTTCTCTCTCCTGACTCCTTCCTTGTGTAGCATGCAGTGATCAACATGCAGGCAGCAGGCTTGGTTCTCTCACCCTGGCAATCTCAGCATAGGCCAGCCCTAGGATGCCCTCCCAGTTGGAACCATTGATGAAGAACTTGTCCGATTCAGTGATGGCAGCAATGTTGGCACGCACAGTGACGTTGGGGCCATGAGGGATGCTCACCAGGTCGGTGCCCAGTTCCCCCTCCCACTTGCCCTGGGTGTAGGGCACATACACACCCTTTCGGAGGTCTCGATATGTGCTGGACCTAAAAAAAAGAAGCAAAGCTATAACAATAGGTGTGTGTCATTAGATATATTCCCAAATGCGCTCCTTACTGCATTCTAGAATCCACTCAGCTGAACAGCCCTAGACACATCACCCAGAGGAGAATGTAATGCATCCCTGCAGATAGATTAGCGATAGCTTGGGCTTGCTCTCCTGTCTCCATGGTTTATATTGTCGGACCAGAAGCTCAGGCTAAAGAACAAGATGGGCTTTGTACATTGTGTCTGTGGCTGCTGCAAAGACAGCTGTTGGACATCTCCTCCCCCACCCCAGTTCCATCACGCTCCCAGAGAAAAGAAACCATTGACTCTCTTGCTGCCTTGGGGCCCAGTGGTACCAACTGACTGGTGGAGAAAACTAGGCAGGGTGACTGTGGAAGCCATGGAACAGCCTCTAGAGAAAATTGGAACAAAGATCCCTGCACAGCTGGCAGGCACTGGAATCTGCAAGGGTAATCATACTCACTGCTGTGGGATGCCCTTACCTTTCCTCTTTATCATGTAACTACCCAGGGCTGGGCAGTGATGGCACTGTGTGAAAACTTACAGTGGATGACCTTGCACTAATCTTACCCTCACTCCTTCCCCAACTGTGTTCTTAGGGAAAAAGGAAACAGGGCAGTGGTTTGTACTTTCCTACAAGTCCCAGGCTTCCTCCTTGTCCTCGCACAGACATGGCGCCAGCACTAGATTCTCCTCACCAGTCTTTCACAACGCTCCTTACCATATCTCTTACATAAAAACCCATTCTAGCCCACCTCCCACCACCAAGCTGAACCCAGCTGGTGGCACGGTGGTACTCAGAGACAATTCAGTGGGGTTCCATGAAGGACTCCTTCCTTCTTATTTTCTGGCTTTTTAAAACTGAAGAGTAAGGTTTTTGTTGTTTGTGAAATACATGCACAGATGTGCATGCAGAGGCCAGAGGATAATCATTCTCCATTTTATTTTTTGAGACAGGATGTCTCCCTAAGCCTGAAGTTTCAGCTACGCTGGCCAGAAAGCTAGGTCTGCCCATCTCAGCCTGCCAACGCTGGGGTGAAAGGCATGCAAGCCATGGCAGGCTTTAAGTAGGTTCTAGAACTTAAACTCAGTCCTCTTGCTTTCATAGTAAGTTCTTAGTCACTGAGCCATCTCCCCATCTCTCTCTCTTTTTTTTTTTTCTCTTTGGGAGTTGCTGTGTAGCCTACACTGGTCTGCACAGTCCTCCAAATGCTGGGATTACTGGTATATATCATCATGCCCGTCTCCTTCATCTTGCTTAAATCATATGTAACTACCCCAGAGCAGCCCCTAGGTGAGAACATGGTGAAAGGCACTAACCACTAACCTGTTCAGCCTTCTAAACTGTAGCCACGACAATGTAGCTGGTCCATATAGACGAAGAATGAGATGGTTCGTGTTCTGCTCTGGGAGCCTTGGGGCGGAAGCGCTTCATGTGTGCCCCTTAACCCACCCTTTCCCACACTATATCTTTCTTCCTGGCTCCAGCTGCCTCCTTTTGCTCCCCCACCTCCACCCCCCAGTAAGAAGAAAGCCTCTTGTTCTTGGACCCTCTCCCACCACTCCCCAGGACTTACAGCTGCCTCTGGTAGTAGCGATGCAGGAAAGGGTGTGGGGCAGCTCCCACTGCAAAGTTACTACTGCCTGTGTCCACCAGGATGTTGAGCTGTCAGAGAAAGGGGAGAGAAAAGACATTGCAGACAGACAGTTCTGGACCCACCGGCCTGTGGTCCTACTGTGTGTCCATGGAATAAAAGCGGCCAGTCTGACAGCATTGGAACCAAGGCCACCGACAGACTTTGAGGGTCCTCCTGAGCCTCAGAGACCACACGTATGGCTGGCTGTGTCATGCTCGTGCTTCCTGTCACCCGATCTTCTCTATTTCTCTCTGCGATCAAGAGGTCTGTGCTGTGACTGATCCACTCCGTCTGGTGCTGGCAAGGAAAGATGTGTGGGGTCTGTGAGTGGGGCATGTTGGTACCCAGGTGTGTGTGGGACTCCATGCCCTATAATGTGGCTTCTCCTGAGTTACTTACGCGTATGTGTGGCATCATCAGAGAGAACGGGGACCCAGGAGTCCCATGGCTAAGGGTGTACAGACTGCTGAGTCTGTTCTTTGCTATGCAGCTGTCACCTAGCATCTGCTAAGATGCCCCACTCCACTGCTTGTAAGGGACTCCTCTTAGTGAAATGAACAGCATTCTTTTTCTTTTGAAAGAGGACATTAAAACTCCTGAAAAACCCAAGTAAACTCTGTATCTTCGTTTGCTCTCAGTTACCCGTACTCATCACTGATTTTAGAAATTAACAGAAAGTTAAAAAAAAAAAAAAATTGTCAACCTCTTCTATCTGATCGCCCACCTTGGTGTAAGGGTTGTTCAGAGTTTTGGTGGTTGTTTTTACATTGTTTTTCTAACTTGGAGATACCTTCTAGGTCAAACTGGTTGAAACCACTGACCCTGGACTTGCAAAAATGTCCAGTAAGCAACCTTTTGATATCACAGAGCCAACCCCCTGCCCACACATCATGCCAATGTACACATCCTATGAAGAGTCATGGAGTTTACGCATGTGCAGACCACCCCTTATTTCAGCTTTCCTTACCTGCAGTCACTTTCCACTGTGACTTGTCTTAGCATCCATCATGGTGACACATGCCTAAAGCAACTTAAGAGGAAAGTGTAAAAACTTATTTTGTGTTTCTGGTTTCCTCCTCTTCCTTGTCTTTTTTTTTTTTTAAGGCAGGGTCTCCTGTCACTCAAGATGACACTTGAGCTCACTTTGTAACTAAAAGTGACTTTGACCCTTCATTCTACCTCTGCCTCCAGGGTAGAGGTTACACACACACATGCCACTGTGTCACTGCCCCTTCCTTCCTCCCCTCCTCTAGTACTCAGCTCAGGGTTTCAGATGTTTCAGTCTATGGTCACTAGGCCACATTGCTTTGGTATGTACTAACATAGTACACCATGTGACAAAGGAGACCTGTCACAGCAGCCAAGAAGCAAAGAAAGAGGAAGGAGCCAGAGTTCTAATATGTCCTCCTAGAGTATACCCCCAGTTACCTGACTTCCTCCCACTAGCACCACACTATGATCCTTTGGGGTACAGTTTACATCCAAGTTGTAGCAACCCTGTTTCTTTACCGCACAAGCATCCTTCAACCTTATCTTCTCCAGAAGCAAACTTTAGTCTGAGGGTTCCTCGTCTTCCCATTTAGCCACCGCACAAATGAATTAGCTTTGTAAAACTAGTCACTGCTGGGACGCAGAGAGCATAGCAGGCCAGGTAAGGTCAGGCTCTGATGGCCTGACCCTGCCCTCAGCCAGACCAGACCATTATGGGGTTTGCTGTTTTAGAGGAGCAGGGAAAGGGCTCTGTCCTCAGGAAAAACCAGCAGTCTGTCTTGAACTCTCTCTGACCACCAAAGTCCTGCACCTCAGCTTTTCCAATGGCCTTCCCTTCCTTTCTCAGTGAAGTCAGCAGAGCTCTGACGTAGTCACCATGTTCCTGAGTTTGTTCTGTCTGCCAGGACCTTCCCCAGCCCCTCCAGGCTCAGCAGTGCCTATGGGCTGTGCTAGCTGCCTTCAGTGCGTGCTTAGGTTCTCTGAGCACCCCCAAAGACTCCTCTACACTGGTGGCCAACCCTTGGACCCTGCCTCAGACCTCCTCTCCAGCTCCTACTCCTGGCTGGGTTCCCATTTTCCTCCCTGTCCACTTCTCCCCACCTCTACTCCGGTGCCTCTCTCTGGTTTCTGGGCAGCCACCAGTTAACAGCAGCTGTGCTTTTAGAAAAATCAATAGCACTGGGAGGTTCTACACGTCAGATTTCCAGCAGCTGGGTTAATGGTTAAAAGGCTTCACCCCCTTACCAGGACCCCTTTCTGTACCTTTAGGGCTTAGCTCCTAGCACCAGAAATGGCTCCCCTCCTGACACAGTCCCTGTAACCTGTTCATGGGAGGGACTACTTGGGAATCTGTGTAAAGGCCAGCTCGAGCAGATTGGCAACGTCTTTACACTAGACTGGAGCCTCTCTATCCAGGTACCCCGTTGTTCAAGGCCTTTTCCTGTCTCCCCTCTCTTCAGGCCTCTCCCTTCTCTACCACAAGGTTTGCCTTCCAGTCCCAGCCTTACTCTTTCATCTGAGGAAGGTCTCTCTCAGACAAACAGGGCTAAGTCCAAGAAAGAACTACCAACCTTCCTCACTTCTGGGGCCCCTCCCTCTCCCCAGCATGCCCTGTTCCAGGGCTTCAGACTCCTACGGCTCTTGCCTCTCTCTGTCTCCACAACAAAACAGGAAAACGTTGAGACTCCCTCCGCAGTAATGTCTGGCTGGTCCTCCTATGCATGAAGAACAGCCTGCTGCTGAGAAGTGATTCCTGGGGCTGTCTTTCAACATTTCTAACTCAGCCCCCTGGGCAGCTCTTGGCAGCTTCTCCCTTTCAGCTTGGTGCAGGCCTGATGCAGGAATTGAGCCACCCAGTACTCTCATTGCCAAACAAGGCAGTTAGTGGGGAAATAGTTGCAGAAGCCTCCTATCTCCTGGGCCCAGAGCCCACTCCAGTCTTCCTCAGCCTTCCTGGGCCTGAGGCTACCTCAGCCACTCATTCTTCCTCCTGGCTCAGGCCTCAGCTTTTATCTGGGCCGGGAAGACAATTCCCTCCTTGCTCTCCTTTGCCAGGCACCCATTCTAGACATGATCCTCTCTCCCTCCGGCTAATTCAACCGCCATGCTACAGGGGCTCCCGCTCCTCCATCCCAACACCACAGAATCTGAATTCTTCCCATTGGCCTTTACAAATGCCGAGTCTCTTCATTAAAAACAACACAAACCCTCCTGATTCTCACACCCGCCTCCAGCTACCCTCTCTTCACAAGCTAAGCTCTCAGCCAAGCTGTCTTCGCTTCTTCACCTCCTACTCTTTCTCAAGCCATTCTAAAACTGGCTTTGCCTGCACCCCGCCACTATCAAACAGCCCTTACTACAGTTTCCTGATGATTTCACAGGGACAGATCCATGAGAGATCTTTCATATCACTCCCATGTCACCTCTCAGGTCCTCTCTTGCCTCCCTTCACAGGCTCACACTTTGGCTTTGTCTTCTTTCCCATAGACACTTTCCCATAGACACCTTTGAACAGGGATGCCCCAAACCAACCTCTTTAGTATTCTCTGTATTAGTAAGTGGTGGCACTATCCAATCTATTCTGTAAGGCAATAACCTCAATAAACTCTTTAATCGCCTTCTTTGTATCTGTTGCTAGTACTCCCTTAGTCCTGTCCAGTCACCATCCTTTAAAGAGTGTTTGTGTGTCTATTTCTTTCCAGCTCTTTTACCACCCCTTGGCCCAGTTAGCTTACCCTGGGATATCACAGGGCTTTTCAACCTCAGCTGTCTGTCACACACACACACACACACACACACACACACACACACTCACACACATATATAATGTTCTGTGTATGCATGTATGTCTACTATGTGTGTACAGGAGGATGGGGTCAGCATAGGTTGTCACATCTTCTGGTACTGGAGTTACAGATGGTTGTGAGCCACCACGCGGGTCCTTGGAAGTGAACCTTCTCTGTAAGAGCAGCAATGTATTCTTAAACCACTGGCCCATCTGTGCAGCCTCCAATCTGAACTATCCTGCCATGTCTGCCTTAGACCTCACCATTCTGTCTTCTGTTCTGTGGCCTGAGTAACCTTCCCAAGGTCAAATGGGACCGAGTTGCCCTCCTAAGACAGTAGATGTCCATTACCATGAAAACTTCTGGCTTGCACACTTCCTTCAGGGCATGTCCAACCTACCCTGCTCACATGCTCAGTCTCAGGCAAGTCTTCAAACCCTACCACACATCACTTGCTCCTACCTGCCCTGGGCCCTTCCCAGAGTGGCACTGGCTGCTGCCTCTGCCTGACCTCTCTTCTCCGATCGATCGGTATCTTAACTTCTTCATCTTTAAGCCTCAGTATAAACTTCCTCCCTGGGGAGGAAGACCGGGCCCATTCCCTTAACTGTAACTAACTATAAGCTCCTTTCCCACTGGCTTCTCTGACTCTCCCTGTGTCTAAGAACTTTAAATCCTCAGAGTAGCCTTAGTTTGGTGGCCTAGTGCCTGACAATAGGTGTTTCTTGAAAACTGGTTTTTCAAGTCTTTTAAAACAATAGGTGTTTCCTGAAAACTGGTGGGGGAGAAAGTCCCTCAGAGGCTCCCAATAGCTGGTTAGTTTTATGATCTCCCTTGCTTTCTTTACCTAGTTTCCCTTGTCTTGACACGAGGTTCAGACCACCTTTCCTCCTAGTCCCTTGGCCTAGGGAAACCTAGGAGTCCCATGCCCAGGAGATTTAACTTGGGGTCAGGACTAGGTCAGTGCCAATCACTTAAACAAATGTGTTCCTTGGGGCCTCTGAGAGAAGGCAGCTTCTAGGGAAGAGCTAACAAGCCCCACTGGGAGAGGCACACCTGCCCAGGTTCACTCTGCTATGCTCAGCAGTAGATCTTAGCCGATGTAGTAAGCGTGAGGCTGGCAAATTTAAGGTGAGTTCTGGGTTCCCTCAGTCCTACAGGGCTTAACCCCCACAGACAGGGATAGACCAGAATCTTCTGGATGAAATGGGCCTTCCAAAGCCTCTATCCCCTGGCCTGGAGAGATGCTGTGCTTTTTACTTTTTTCTTTTGAACAATACTAGATTATTAAGAGTCTTCAATGTAGGCTAGTGGTTAGTTCAGGATAGGGCACTTGCCTAATATGCACAAGGGTCCAGGTTCTGTTCCCGATATGGCCCAAGAGTAAAACACACCTCCCCTGCCCCACAAACTTTCCCTGCAGCCTGTCCCAGGCTCTGCTGTTTTTAAAAGCTTCTAGGGTAGAGGTTCTCTGTCCAAGTCTTCCAAAGAAGACATGTGTTTTCTTCTGTGTGTACCTCAGAGCTGGGGGTTAAGCAAGAACAAACCTTGGTGAAAAGCTGAGGTGGGGGAGGCTTTCTTCCATTCTGAAGAGAAAGAAACAGATTCAGAGAGTGTGAGCGACGTGGCCATCTTACAAACAAGCCACAAAGCCAATACCAGCCTCCACCAGCTCTAACCAACCATTAAGTATGGCCTTTTATGTTCTTGATCTTATGTTCCCTCCCATCTGGAGGGGAAGTTTGTGGTAGATGGGTACCCTGGTGATTCACAAGCCTTTGTGTGACTCCCTCCATAGTGACTCTGGGCTTGGCCAGTGGAACATCAGCAAAGGCAAGGAAGGGCTAGCGAGGCGGTGCTTGCATTGCATACGGAGGGATCACAGTCCACCAGTGAGCCCAAGTCTTGCTTCAAGGACTCTGTGCAGCCACAAGCCTAGCACGTTGGGACAGTTCGGCCTCTAGCTGACTTGCCAGCTGTCTGTAGCCACATGAATAAGTTCAAACAGGAGGGCCTCAAGCCAACCCACAGAATCCTGAAAAATGACTTGCATTTTAAGTCACAGTCATTTGGAGGGTTTTTTTGCCCAGCGTTGGACAACCTGTCCGAATGAAATCCTGTGACCCTTGAGATTGGGGGCTACTGGCTAACCACTGGTCACTCCCAAGGAGCTTCTCTTGCCACTGTCCCCTTCCTCCGTGTGGGTCTTGTGACGTTGCTGAGGGGCACGATGACCTTGTCTGGGCACGGACACACAGTTCCTTCCTTAGCTGCCATGCTCTCCTGCTGTATGCCTGACACATACATGGTCAACTTTCCAGTCCTGGTCACATAGCCTGTCTCTCAAGGGTCTGACAAGATGATGCTCCTCTTCCTGCAGGTCCTCAGCATCGCCTGGCTTCTCTGGCTGCCTCTCCTCAAACCTCAATGGTTGAGTCACGCCTGCCGATCCTACCCACTAGCAGTTCCTAGAACGGAGTACCTACTGTTGTCAAGCATGGCCCCGGCAGGGGTGCTCACACGTCTTTCTTTCTCTCTTTCTTTCTTTCTTTCTTTCTTTCTTTCTTTCTTTCTTTCTTTCTTTCTTTCTCCCTTCCTTCCTTCCTTCCTTCTTTCCTTTCTCCCTCTCTCTTTCTTTCTCTCTTTCTTTCTTTGTGGTTTTTCAAGACAGGGTTTCTGTGTGCAGCCCTGGCTGTCCTGGAACTCACACTGTAAATCAGGCTAGCCTTGAACACAGAGATCCATCAGTCTCTGCCTCCCAAGTGCTGGGATTAAAGGCATGCTCCACTACCACCTGGCTTTATTTTATTTTTTGAGACAGGGTCTTCCTCTGTAGAAAGGATAAACTTAGAACAGAGTAGCCTCAGACTCATGGCAATCCTCCTGCTTCCACCCACAAGTGCTAGAATTACAGTCATGTACCACCATACCTGACTGACTTTTTACCCTGACAATGGTTCTCATTTCCTGCAATTGGTTCCCTGTGACTTTATAGATGACAAGTGCTATTCTCAAACTTGGGGCCTTAGCAGATTGCTAAGTGGCCAGGACAACTGCAGCCCACTGTGCCTACGCACATAGCCTGAATCTTCTTGGGCTCTATGGTTCTTAGAGTGGCTATAGCTGCTCCAGGCCTGCTTGGTCTCAGCCCTTGCTAAATGAGATTCATCAGATCTCTTCAATAGATGCCATGTCCAAACCTGAGAGAAGGGACAAGGAAGGGCACAAGGAGTCTGGAGTTAGCAGCCAGAAATGGAGTAAGGCCAACAATTCCCTCCTGCCTCAGGCTGCCCTGCAACTGTGTCCTGTTCAGCTCCCTCCTCTGAACAAATGTACCTGACCCTAGGCCCACAGGCTTCTTTCTCTAGCTATATCCTCTGCTTCATTTGTTCTCCAGGCAGTAGCTGGTGCTCTGAGACAAGCATCATTCATTCCAGCTCAGGCCAGATTTTTAAGGGATCTTAAAGGGGCTGGGTCATCCCAAACCAAACTTATCCAGTGCACCCTTCTGTATTTAGCCAGGGTACCATTTCCTCCAGCCTCCAGGACAGTTCTTTTGGTGTTTATCAGTAGGGTGACAGAGTCAAAACCAGCATGGTTAATTGACAGGATGGCTTTTAAACTTTACTCCTGGTGCTGGGGATGGGACCTAGGCCCCGTGCATGCTAACTACATACTGTACGAGAGCACAATACCCAACCATTGTGCTGGCTCCTGGGACCACTTTTGTCCCTTCATTCTCTGTAGAAGCCACCTGGAAAACCCTTCCCCAGAGCAGCTATTAGCTACATGCTCGTCACTGTCAGACAGAGAATCCTTCTCTGGCATCAGCTCAGTTTCCTGTTGGTCCTTGAGTCACGTTCACCCACTGGGGAAAGCTAGGGTTCACCTTCTCTGTTCCCTGGCAAAATCTTCTTCACGGGCCCTGAAAAGGAATTAGTGCTGGGGTCACTGACTCTTAGGGGGGAACCCCAGCAGAAAACAGCCATCCTGGCCACAGTGGGGTTACAATGAGCAGCAGAGAAGCCAACCACTGGATGACAGAAGGCCTGTAGTCTGGGAGAACAGCCTAGGATCCTCTACTCCTGGTTCAGAATACTCTTGAGACTAATGATCCAGCATCCTACCTCAGAACACTCACCTCACTCTCCTAAGAACGAGGACATGGTGGACCAACATCAGTGAGTGCCTTCTACCCTCTGGGGCTCTCCTTCCAAGAGAACCTCTCTCTGGGACCAGGAAAACAGCCTGCCTTTTGCTCAGTCACCCCAGCGAGATGGATTACAGCAGAGAGAGACTCTCATGGGGGCTTCCCTGGGAGATCTCTTCTTGGATTTTCAATTAGAATTGTCTGCTCTGCTTTTTACCAGAATTGTCTAGAAATGCACAGTCAGAGGACATCGTTCTCAACACTCTCTTCTCCCAGCGGAACCTATCTTTAGCTAGGAAGGCAGAGGAGTGTTTGAAACAATAGGAAGGGCTGGTGCCATCTGTAGCCCAGACCAGGAAGGCCTCCATTTCAGATGGTTTTTTTTTCTCCCTGTCTCTACTTAATCATCATCATCACCATCATCACCATCATCATCTCTTTCCATTCTTTCTCAAGGAACAAGATCTTTTGCTGACTCTGTGAGGTGATCACCAAGTCTATAAGCTGAGCCCTATCTCCCACCAGTTTCCAGATGCCCGTGGCCAGTTGTTGCCAGGTTCATCCATTAAGGATGGTTCGCCATAAGGATGGTTCATTTCCAAGTCAATTAACATGTTCAAGATGATAAGATGGAAACTGACCCAGCGCTAGTACTTTGGAACTAAAGATACGGACTTGAATTTCAGCTGTGTTCCTAGCTGAGTAACTTCACAAAATCCCCTTAATCTCTTTCAGCCCTGGGTTTTCTTATCACCAAAATGAGCAATGCTAATACCTAGGCCATATCATTAAACCAGAAAAGTAACTGTGGAAACCAGGCATAGTGGCCCATCTGTAATCAATCCCTGGAGGCTGAGATAAGAGGATTACTGCAAATTCCAGTTCACCCTGGCAGTATAGTGAGTTCTAGGATAGCCTAGGCTACAAGTTCTAGGATACCCTTGTCTTACTGGATGCCCTGGCCATCAAAAAAGGGGAGGGGGGAGAAGAATGGATGTGTAAGGTACTTGCTAAATCATATTGGTTTTTAAAAGCTTTCCTTTCCACTCCCATCCCCCAAGACAGGGTTTTTCTGTGTAGCTATGGCTATCCTAGAACTTACCCTGTAGACCAGGCTGGTCTTCAATTCACAGATCCACCTACTTCTGCTTCCCAAGTGCTAGGATCGAAGGCATGTGGCACCAATCGCCTGGCTAAAAGCTTGCCCCTTTACTGTTCGCCTATACAAACAAGCTGAGCAGTTAGGGAGAAGGGACTAACGCCTTCCCTTGCCCTTTCTCTCACCCCTTAACTCACAGGGACAGAGCAGGGCTGGTTGAACTGAACTGTGACTGCTAGCATCCTGAGACCTTCTCTCCTTTCTCCCCTCACTGCCACCTCCCTCGTCAGGCCCCTGTCTAACAGATGCTTGTCTCACACACTACCCTATCCGAGCCTTCCTCCACACTAAAGTTGTTTTCCTGAAACCAAAATTAGACAGCACCATTCCTCTTTCATAGGCTTATGAGGTCTGCCAGCTGCTTCCAGAATAAGGCCCACAGCAACCTCACAACTTCCCGCTTCTCACTACAGCTCATGGCTTCTCACTACAGCTCATGCGCGTCTTCCCATCGAGCGGAGCAGCGAGCCTACGCCCTATCAGACATAGCTACTTTGCTCTGTGCTATTTCCTGGACACCACTAAAGTTTATACATCAGTGTTTCGCACCAAATCATAAGCACCCCAAAGGCTGAGACTGTTTCTCTCGTGCACACAACAGTTGCTCAGTCAATATTTATCATACTGAAGTGACCATTACCAAATTTCCTTCCTAACAAATTACTCTTCGGTGTTAGGTCAGTGATGCTTATCCTGTCTCAGTGAGAAGCAGCTTTTCATTTGAAGTGAAAATGAGGCAGGATAGGAAACTGGGGAAATGAAGGGTTCATGCCTGGGATCTCAGCACCAAGGAGCCACAGTGCATACACAGTACATTTGGGGGCCAGGGATGCTAGCAGGTGCAGTGATATTAAATTATATTCCTAGCCCACCCTGACTTTTTTCTTTCTTTCTTGAGACAGGGTCTTGTCAAATTATCCAAACTCCCCCGAAATAACTTTGTAGCCCAGGTAAGTATTCAACTTAGGATCCTGCTGCCTCGGCCTCTTGAGGAGCTGAGATTACAGACCTGAGTCACCAGGCCCAGTTAACAGCTCTATTTAAACATTGTGTAGCTCATGGATTCATTCACTCAGCAGATGTCTGAGCTGGAAATTATCATATATATTAGAATGTGCGCTTTTAGGCTGGTTGGTGAGGTGGCTCAGTGGGTGAAGGTATTTGCAGCCATGCCTGCCAAGCTCTCTGAGTTCAGTCCCTGGAACCCACATGGTAGAAGGGGAGAACTGTTTTTCTCCAAGTTGTCTTTTAACCTATACTTGCAGGTTGTGGTATATGCACAATCAATCAATCAATCAATCAATCAATCAATCAACAAATGGAAACAAGAAGAGTATGAACTTTGAGTTTTGTGGTACTGGGGAATGAGCCTAGGGCCACGTGCTTGCTAGGCTAGCGTGCTACCACTGGGCTACATCTCTGGTCCCAAGAGCTTGAAGCTTGATAAAGGAAACAAAAATAGTCATAGCACACAGTTGTAGGGGAGACCTCACAGCAGAGGGATGCTCTCAACAGACTATTCAAGACAATAGCATTGTAGAAGAACAAGGGGTAAGGTGGGCCTTAGCTTACTGACACACCACCGGACCAGGCGGTTATTTTTCAGAGCCTGTTTTTTCTTCTGAAAGCTATGGATAAGGGAGAGAGAGAGAGAGAAAGAGAGAGAGAGAGAGAACACATATATATGCATGATTGCAGAAAGAGGGGACAAATACACAAAGAACAAAATAAGCTGGGCTCGGTGCTACACAGCCTTAATTCTAGCACTAGGGAGGCAGAGGCAGGCGGATCTTTTGGAGTTCGAGGCGAGCATTGTCTACATGGTAAATTCAGGTCAGCCAGGGCTACATAGTGAGGTCCTGTCTCAAAACCAAGCAAACCAACAGAACAAGAGAAGGAGCTGGGTGTGATGGCATACGCTTCTAATTCCACCTCTCTAAAGACTTCGGCAGAAGGCTCACGAATTGTGTCTAGTCAGAACTACATAGCAAGGGGTCGGGGCTACAGCAAAACAAACCAGAGCAAACTAAAATATGCACACTGAATTAAAATAAAACGACTGTCTGTACCAAACCGTGCCCTCCTGCCCTCTTATCCTGTCGCACCAACAGTCCGTTCCAACTTACGCCACGTCAGGATCACCAAGTTACCTCTGATGCTTTCTTCACATGATGTCACCAGCCGTCTATTTTGTGACCTTCCTTGCACCCTGGCCTCCTTTCTCTCTCTCCCTTACCGCAACCTCACGCCTTCTCACCTTGTACCTGAACCGGAAGCTGCCCACCTCCCAGACTCTTTATTTCCACGCTCCCTAAAATTCAGACATCTGTCTGCTCGCTTCATATCATTCTCCAGTACAAATGATCTCAATTTCCCCCCTCAGAGCCGGAGTCCAAACCATATAGCCTGACATTTTAAGGCTTTTTGACATTTGGGCTCCGTTTTATTTACGTAAATTGATCTGGTCTCAGCATAAACCTGCAGTATCAACGGGCCTGGCTTTCTCTTGTCTCCCGAACAAACACACATAAGCTCACGCACACAACTCATTTCTCTCATTTCTGGTCTATGGGCCAGAGTGGGGAGCAAGTGAGAAGCAATTAGAGCGTGTTGGGAGAAGCGCCAGGTCCTGGCTGGGACGGCCCTCCTTCCTTTGCATCCTCCAGGACCTCACTCAATGCACACCTACTCCATCAAGTCCCTCGAGCCAACTCTACCTTCTCCATCATCCTTTGTGCTCATATATGGTGCCTCTCAACCTTAAGGCACGCAGACACTCTGCCTCCCAGGCTCTAGGGTGGGGCCTTGAGAATTTACATGTTTAACAGGTTCTAAAGACAAGAATCTACAGAGCATCACTTTTATCGGAAGGAGTACTTTATATTCTACTTCCTTTTGAAAGCCTTTAGTGCAGAGGTGTGTCTTCCATCTCTTTGTAGGTTAGACCCCCAGGCAATGGGAAGTACCCCTCCAAATTCCAGATTTAACTGTGCCGCCCTCGCTCTCATTTCATGCTTCTGATAGTCCCATCAGGTAAGAAGACCACTCATCCCTCTCACAGGCTGCTAAGGAGAGGAACAAAATAGCCACAGAGCAGAGGCTGGCTGGAATAGGGTCTGGATCAGAGCCACGTGAGTGCCTCTACTCAGGGTTCCCAAGGCTGGTGTGTGACCTCCAGCCCCCTGCTCTAGCTTTTAGCTGGGAGGGGAAGCCACTGACTAGCCCCGGACAGCTTCTCTCTGCCAAGGGCTGGGCTGGAGCACCTACATTGCATCTCAGGGGACCAAGGAAGTATGGCAACTGGTCCCCCAGTTCTAAATGTATTCAACACGGTCCAGATTTTATGCTTCATTGCATAGCACAGAAGAGGCAGAAGTGGCCAGGCCCGTTAAGGAGAAGGCAGTAATATTTATTAGAGGTCAATTAACCCAGGGATTTCTTCTAGGCATCTCCGTCTACATGGTTTCTTTTAATCCTCACACTTGTCTTACAAAGGAGATCCGTTTCCCATGTTTTAAAGAGAAGGCAATAGCCAATGAGAGTTATGTAAGTTGCCTAAGGCCACAGGGCTGGAAAAAGGAAAGGCTAAAGGTGTTAGACAGACCCCAGATTCCTGGCCTGTCTGATCCTAAAGTCCTTGCTGGCTGTATCACAGATCTGTGCAGTTGCACAGCATGTCACTGAAGTCCCAGGTCTCCACATGTCCCCTTCCCTGACATCTTGCCTTCTGTTGGCTCGGACTGAACTCTAGCTCTGGCTTGGCTCCCATCCTCAGATTCTATACTACTTCTGGGAAGTTATAGTGCACAGCAAAAAGGAGGGTGAGTGGGGGAGACCAGGACTTCAGAGCTCCCAAGGAAAGCTTGAGTGGCGTAGGCCAGCAAGTAACAAGAAAGTAGGGGCTTGTGGTTCTCCCATATCCAACTGCCTTGGTGAAGAAAGTATGACTGACCCCCCCTGACCTCAGCACACTCCCACCTTTCCACACCCTCCATGGACAAGCTTTGTGGACACAGACTGGAGCCACGGAGGCTAGCTCACAGAGGTACACAGGATCAGATTCAAGGTGACACGCAGAAGCATATGCAGAATCACAGTGCCACCAGTACCCAGACTCGCCCACAGAGGCGGCAGATGCACTCAGAGGTCAGCCAGCAACCCCACATGGACGGTAGCTGACTCGAGCCCACACTCCCAGTCAGCATAGGTAGAGGACACAACCTCCAGCAGCCACCTTAGGTACCTTGGCAACTGTTGGAAAAGATGGGAAAAGACAGTGAACGGTGTCTTTCCCCACGGCTGTGTGTCCCTCCACCTCAGAACCCTTGCAAGAGGGTTCCGGCTCCCTTAGTCTTACCATTTCTCAGACTTAATTCAACTCCCTTCTGGCTATGTTCTGAGGCAAGGGTGGGGGAGGGGCTAGAGTGGAGCGTTGGGGGTTGGGATAAATGAGGAGGAAGGGATTTCGGTGAAGTCAGAGTCTATTGGGACTTGGAAGCTACATGGATGTTAGTAAGACTCACTTTGCTGGCTTATGGCAGCCCAGACTTGGGGTAAGGAGCTGATTTACCCAACTGGTGCTAGGATTCTTGGGTTCTCAAGAAGATGAAGGTGAGAATCTTAGATTCCCCCAGAACACTAGAGAATTGGGAGATGGAATATGAGAGACTCTGGCCACTGACACCTGTTACAGTGTCCCTGTGCCTGGCCCTTCCCCAGGGTTGGGCACCACCACTGAAGTGCTTTCTTGGGGGTTGGGGGATGGGACAGTGGGAGTGAGAGGTAGGTAGTCCTGGGACTTGGGTGCCTGTAAAAGGGGGCGGGAAAGGGAAAAGCTACTTCCAGCCAGACCCTGGAGGAATAGAAGTGGGGCGTCATGCTGCACCCACCAAACAAGTCATCTATCTTAGCAGGGCAGCCTGTTTCATTCCTACCCTGTCACTCCTCTATCAAGCATGGAGGAGGGCTACTAGATCTGACCACCTTACCGTCTGTGGGGGGCTGCCCACGGTCATCTCCACATAGTAGCCCTGGCCGGACTTTCCCCTCAGGTTGTCCACCATCTCCACAAAGCTGCCTCTCCGGCCAGGCTCCTCAGGTTCCTCGTCGGTCTCCCGGGGCAGCCTCAGGCCCAGAGGTGGACCTGCCAGGCCGCTGCGAAGGGGCAGCCGGATGCCGAGATGGGTTCCCTGGGCAGGTAGCATTCCCCAGCCCACCCATAGTAGAAGCCAGTGCAGCGCCGGGGCCATGGTGAGCCCGGGCCTTGTGGCTCCAGTTGGCGACTGTCCCTCTTGCCTGCCCCTAAGTCTGGGTGGTGGTGGTTTCTCTCAGGAGAGCGGCCTCGGGGGCATCAGGACTGCAGAGTCTGCAGGCCCCTCGCTCAGTTCCCGGTCCAGGCGGCGGAGAGTAGTCAGGAGAAATTCGTAGCGCACTAGAGAGAACGATGGCGATCCGGGGGACCCAGCTACATCTGGACGGCGACCGCCAGCCTCAGCGGGGGGATCGGGCCCCTTGTGGTGCTGGGAGGGGCGGGCATGGCTATCCGAGCCCGCAGCTTTCGGGGTCTTCCAGGCGGGCTTTGCAGCTTGGGGACCGACGGGGACTCCCGGCTCCTGCGGCTGCGTCGGCTGCTCAGGCCACCATAATCCAGCTCCCGGCTCCCAGCACCTAGGCAGGCTGGGGAGGCGGAAAGGCTTGTGGCGGTGGCTGTCAAAGCCAAAGGGTTTTTGCTTTTCCCTGGGATCTCTGGGAAGTGTAGTCTTCCCATGGCAGGCAGCCCAGCTTCCGGGGCTGAAAGGGGTCTGGGATGCCCTCTGCCGAGATGGAGTTCACTCTGCAAGACCCTAGCGGATAGCATTTCCACTGCACTAGCAGAGCAAGATGGAACCAATATTACACACCTCTCACCCGCTTATCCTTATTTATTTATTTATTTATTTATTTATTTATTTATTTATTTATTTATTTTTGGGGGGGAGGGATACAGGGTTCTGCAAACATACTGTGCAGTCTAGGCTAGCTTCAACTTTGATGCGATTCTCCTGCCTCAGCTTCCTGAATCAGCATTGATTAACACCCCCAGCCCCATGCGCACCCTGTCATGCCAGCCACTTTACCCTTGCACAGGGGCAGAAAAAGATTTATAGATCCCAAAAGAGATTAACCAGGGAGAACTGTGATTCTTGCCACAGTGTGGTGTTAAGAATTTGGGGGTATACCCCAGAAGTGGAGGCACATGCCTTTAATCCCAGCACACGGGAGACAGTAGCAGGAGAATCTCTGTAAATTCGAGGACAGTTTGGTCTACATAGGCAATTCCAGGACAGTCAAGATTGCATAGAGAAACCCTGCCTCAAAAAAGAAACAAAAAATGAGAAATCTAGAAGAGGTGACATTTAATCTAAACCTTAAAATCGGAAGTATTTTAAGTAGCAGAGACCGGAGGAGCAAGGTTAAAGGGATGAGAGTATGCCAGTCAGCAAACTATCACCAGGATCGGAAGGGAGACCTGACACCTTTTCAGTTCAGAGAGTGCAGTCTGCCCCAGCTACGAGGTGGCCGCCTCTTCTACGTCTGAATCCATCTGTGCCTTTGACGGTTTCTTGATATGAATCCTCATAACCCACCTGATTACTTCCAATCAGTCAGACTGAGGATCAGTTACTTTGGAAAGCTCTCAAGTGTCAACGCTCCGAGGCATACCAACATACTCACTGACAAGAGCTTGAGATGAAGGGCGGTGCGGCCCTGATAAAAATTGTGTGACTATGCCATCATATCGTTTGTCAGAGGCGGAAAGCCCTCGATAAAACCCAGCAGTCATTCTGATTAAAAAAAAAAAAAAAAAAAAAAAGTAAACTAGAAGGAAACATTTTAAATAAGGTAGCTGAGGACTGGGGGTGTGGCTCGGTGGGCTGGGGGTGTGGCTCAATGGTAATGTGCCTAAGTACAGCAGGTGTAAAACTCTAAATGAAACCCCAGCACCCAAGAAGGAGAAAACAGGTAAGTGTTATCAATGAAGTTAATCAAGAAAGAGGAGGTCATTATTTTCACTTGCTCTTCCCAAGATCTCATTCTGTAGCCCTGGCTGGCCTGCAACCCGTTCTAGAGCCTTTGAAGGCCTCAAACCTTCAGCAACATTCCTGCTTCTGCCTTCCGGGTAACAGGTGTGATTACAGGTGTGAGCCACCATGCCCGGCATCCTCAGCCCTGTCCCTCACAGAGTCTACATAGCCTGGCTGACTCCGTAGGTGAGAAAATTTGATCTCAGCATTTGGGAAGTGCAGAAAGGGGGACCAGGAGTTCATGGCCAATGTTAGCTACATATAATAAAGCAAGACCTTCTAGCGAAGCTTGTATCCCCAGCTATGTGGGAGGCTAAGGCAGGAGAATCTAGAGAGAGTTCAAGACCAGCCTGGGCTATAGAATGAACTCAAGACTAGTCTGATTTAGGAAGACTCTATCTCAATAAAATAAAATAAAATAAAATAAAATAAAATAAAATAAAATAAAATAAAATAAAATCCTGGGCTCTAGTTCAATGGCAGAACACCTACCTGACACACATAAAGGCCTAACTTTGAGCCCCAACATCGAAAACAATAGCAGTAATGAATAGATTAATGTATATGTAGGAGTGGGGTATGTATAAAGATAGCATTCATATTAGAAAAAAATAGATGCATTCTTCAATAACTGCTATTGGGACAGTTACAGTCCACATGGAAGAAGAGAATGCCAAATTCACATCTCACCTAAAAAATAAGCTTCAGATATACTAAGGAGCTTAACATTAAAATTGAACTAGAGGAAAAATAGAATATTCTCACTATATTAAATTAAAGAAAACCTCCTTAATAAAACCTATGGTGGTGGTGGGGGACCCACAACTGGACAAGTTTCTCCTTAAATATGCAGTGTATCTGTAGAACTGGAAGCACCCTTGGCATTCTGGCTCTCCCCCTCTTATGGGGCTGTGGAAATGCAGCAGGGGTGCTGGGCGGATGAAGTGCAGAGCGATAGGCTGTGCTTACCCCGCACCGTTGGGCGCTGGGCTCCAGAGAAGCACTGACATATTGTTCAGGGGGTGGGAAAATGCAGCCTAGGATGTGGGAGGCCGAAGTTGGGGTTCCCTGACTCCCAGGCATCCAGTCACCGCTGGAAAACTGCACAGAGGAGTTGGGAACAGAGTTGGGGCCTTTTGGGCTGAGGATGAAGTCAAGCCTGGGGCTGGGAGGCGGGGATGGGAACTCTGGTTTAGCTCATTTGGGATCGTCCTTAGCTTAGTCGATGGTTGCCTGGAAGCTCAGAAGAACCTTCTGCAGGAGACTTCAGAAGGCTCTGTAGATGAAGGCTTCCTCCATGTTTCCCATGGTGGTTATCCATGAAAGAAACAATCCTTGGTTCCAAACTATTTATTAATTGTTCATTGTGGAAAATGGGAACATACCAACTTCTTAGGGTGGACCAGAGATTAAATACTTTTTGCAGGGAGGAATGTCCAGGACAGAAAGCTTATTGGCTAAACCTACAGGGCCTCATTAGCATGAAGAACTAGATACCTCAGTAGCATGGAGAACTCAGTTCTGGGCTATGCAACTTAGGTTGGGAGTACGGCCATGTTCCAGGCCAGGAATCTAGTAGGGATCAGGGAGACAACGCCTACCAACTCAGGTGGGTGCCTGGGTGCTGGGGTCTTGGATCCACTCACTCTCCCATACACTCACTGTCTGGGAGACCACAGTCTCACTTCGCCTCTCTGTTTCAAAGGCCCTCATCTGTGAACCAGAGTAAGGGTGATGTGGTGGTTTGAATATGCTTGGCCCAGGGAGGGGCAGTATTAGGAGGTATGGCCTTGTTGGAGTAGGTGTGGCTTTGTTGGAGGAAGTGTGTCACTGTGGGGGTGGGAACCTTCCTCCTAACCATGTGGGAGCCAGTTTTCTCCTAGCAGCCTTCAGATGAAGATGTAGAACTCTCAGCTCCTCCTGTACCATGCCTGGCTAGATGCTGCCATGTTCCTGCTTTGATGGTAATAAACTGGACTTCTGAACCTGTAAGCCAGTCCCATTTAAATGTTGTCCTTTTAACAGTTGCCTTGGTCATGGTGTCTGTTCACAGTAGTAAACCCTACTGAGACAGAAGTGGTGGCATGAGCCTTGTCATGTAAAGCTGTGTGAAGGTGGACCGGGTGGCACACACCTGTAATCCCAGCACTTGGTAGGCTCCCCACTGTTCTAGGTCAGTCTGTTTCTAGCCTGGCCTATGTACAAAGCAAGTTACAGGCCAGCCAGGGCTACATGGAAAGATCCTATGTCAGAAAAACAAAAAACCCAAAACCTTAATGAGGCAATCTGTGCAAAGCACTTGGAATGGGGTTTGGCACACTGTGAACACTCGGTGAAGACTAGTTGTCAGCTGTGTTACCGCATCTCCTGGGGGGCAGGGAGTGACATTAACAAAGATAAAACTCAAACTGCATATTAAGAACCATTTGCTATACTATGGGGAGACAAAGGGTTAATGGCTACAACCCATGAGGAGCCTCCACAAATCAATGTGTCTATCCAAACAAGGTGACAGAGAAATGAACAAAGAAAATGGAGAAATCATTCACAGAAGAAATTCAAATGGTTAGTAATTATGTAATTTATTAAAATGTAAATTGAAACCATTATGAGCTACTGTGCTAGCACACGCCTGGGTACTTGGGAGGTGGAGATGGAGTTCAGGGCCAACCTGAGTTACATGACACTCTGTTTTAAAGAAGCACCAGGGGCTGGAGAGATGGCTCAGTGGTTAAGAACACTCACTGCTCCTGCAGAGGACCAGAGTTCAACTCCCAGCTCCCACATCAGGCAGCTCACAACTACCTGTAACCCCAGTTCCTGGCTTATCTACCACCTCTGGCCTCCATTGCTCCTTCGTTAACTTGTACAAACCCACAATCAGACCACATATATGCACAATTAAAATGAAAACTTATCAAAAAAATAGCTGGAGAGTTGATTCAGTGGGTAAGAGTGTTGATTGCTCATCCAGAGGTTCTAAGTTCAGTTCCCCAGCTCAAAACCATCTGTATTGGGATCTAATGCCCTCTTCTGGTGTGTCTGAAGACAGCTACAGTATACTAACATATAATAAATAAACAATTTTAAAAACATTTTTTTAAAGATTTATTTATTATATACGGGTACACTGTCTTGAGACACACCAGAAGAGAGCATCAGATCTCATTACAGATGGTTGTGAGCCACCATGTGGTTGCTGGGATTTGAACTCAGGACCTCTGGAAGTGCAGTCAGTGCTCTTAATCACTGAGTCATCTCTCCAGCCCCCTAAACAATTCTTAAAAAAAAAAAAAAACTTAACAACAACAAAAAGCTGGATGGTAGTGGTGCATAGCTTTAATTCCAGCACTCCAGAGGCAGAGCCAGGCAGATCTCTGAGTTCCAGGCTAGCCTGATACAGTTCCAGGATGACCAGGGCGACACAGAGAAACCCTGTCTCAAAAAGCAAAAACACAATCAGCAAACAAAAGAAACTTCAAACCCAACCTAACCAGCCAACCAAATGAGTCCAGTAATACGCAAGGATCACCTTTTCCTTCCTTCTTCTCTTTCCTCCTACCTCCGCTCCTTTCTTCTCTTTCTTTCTTTCTTTTTCTTTTTTTCAGTCCTTTGTTTTGTAGACTAGGCTGGCCTAAAACTCAGATATCTATCTGCCTCTGCTTCCCGAGTGCTGGGATTAAAGGCTGTGCCACTACCACTTGGCAAGACTATAAATTGCTCTGTGTGTGTGTGTGTGTGTATATATATATATATGTGTGTGTGTGTGTGTGTGTGTGTGTAATATATATATATATATATATATATATATATATATATATATATATATATA
>JANHMN010000024.1:6070418-6098154 GCA_030674055.1 Rhabdomys pumilio | reverse complement strand
TGTGTGTATGTGTGGTATGTGTGTGTGGTATGTGTGTGGTGTGTGTGATGTGTATGTGTGTGTGTGTGTATGTGTGTGGTGTGTGTGGTGTGTGTGATGTGTATGTATGTGTGTGTGTGTATGTGTGTGGTGTGTGTGTGTGATGTGTGTGTGTGGTGTGTATGTGTGGTGTGTGTGTAGGCCAGAAGACAACTTGAGAAACTAGTCCTTTCTTTCCACCATGTGAGTCTTGGGGATGGAACATAAGGTTGTTAGGCTTGATGGCCAGTACCTACTGAGCCGCCTTGCTAGCTCCCCCACCCCCATCCTTTGTTCTCTTCTTCTTCATCTTCTTTTGGTGAGACACTTACTTACATAGCCTTGACTGGCCTTAACACCTGTGGTTGAGGATGACCTTGAACTTGGAATTCTGTTTGCACCTCCCAAGTGCTGAGATGCTGGGCGTGCTTCTGTCTCCATGCCTAGTTTAGCATTGATACTCTTATTTGGGAATGTCTGGCAAAGGGGCAGTTGTACAAGGGAGTCGTGACTGAATCTGCTTAATCACTATCGCACGTCTCGTGCCCAGAGTGAAACTTGATCATGAGTGACCTCTGTGAGCTGTCGGTGAGGTGTGAGTTCAGACAGCACACTGCCTTTCATCCTTTTACCCTTCTTGGCCTCTCCTTGCCATACAGTCCCTGAATCGAGGAAAGGTATGGTATAGCCCAACCATAATTTATTTTGTTTTCCTGGCAGAAGATTTGTCTGAAATTTGGAAAATCTATGAATTCAGTTTTTCCACCTTCTTCCTGGCCTGTAGGTTTTTGTTAACAGTCAGGTGTCCTGGTTTGTTTCTTCTTGCTGTTAAAAACACCATGACCAAAGCAACTTGGGGAGAAAAGGGGTTATTTCGTCTTGTAGTCCATCAAAAAGGGATGTCAGGGCGGGAACTGAAGCAGGAGCAGAGGCAGGGACCACGAAGGAAGAGGCAGGGATGGAGGAAGAGGCAGGTCCCTTGGAAGAACGCTGCTTGTTTTACTGGCTCACTCTTTGTGGCTTGCTCGGTTACTGTTATTTTTTTTATTTTATTATTATTATTATTATTATTATTATTATTATTTATTTTTTGAGGCAGGCTTCTCTGTGTAACATAGCTCTGGTTGTCCTGGACTCCCTTTATAGTTCAGGCTGGCCTTGAACTCACAGAGATCTGCCTACTTCTGCTTCCCGAGTGCTGGAATTAAAGGCGAGCATCACCAAGCTCAGTCCTTTTATTGTCTTTGTTTTTTTGAGACAGGAGTCTCTCTATGGCTATCCTGAAACAGAAGCACACTATATAGGACAGGCTCTGCCTGCCTCTGCCTCTCTATTGCTGCTGGAATCAGAGGCACATGCCACTGCACGAGCCAGTCTAATGGAGGCTGTTCCTCAATTGAAGTTTCTTCTCTTCCCAGGTGACTCTGGTTTGTGTCAAGTTGACAGAAACTAAACAGCACTTGAGGCTTGTCTGCTGTTGTTTTCCTATGAGGACCACGGTTGTTCCTGGCTGTTGGTGTCTGCAGATGGGATGGAGACACAGGCCACACCTCTCAGATGCGGTTCCTCAGGTTGTGTGAAGAGGACTCAGTTTGATAAGTGCTAGCTTGTGTTTGAGTCAGTCCTCTTGTCTATGGCCTTTCCTTGTCTCCTCCCCTCTTCTCTCTAAGTAAGAGGATTAAGGACTCAGGTGACCCCCGTCTGTGTCCTGGTTTCTGTCCATCGCTGCACTGATTTCAGAGTGAGTGGCAGCCAGGCCTTCTCTGTCTCTGAGAGGAGAGGCATAGCTGTGGTGTCTGGATGGTGGTCTGGCTTCTGAGAGGGGATCATTTTCTCTCAGCTTAGGTATCAGGGAATTCTTTTTTCTCTTTCTTTCTTTCTTTCTTTCTTTCTTTCTAATTTTCTTGCTTGGAGGCATGGTGGGAATGACAGGGGCAGAGTCTGGTTTTCTTGGAGGTCTGGCGGTCTAAAGAAAGTCTGAGTGTCATGATCACAGAAGGCCACAGGAACAGGTCTTGATGGGTTCCCTATTGCTACTCAGAGGGCCTTCTCTATGGATCTGGGTTAGAGTCACAGTCACCAGCCTTGGCCATTACTGAACACTCCACTGCAGGTCCGGCTAGGCTTGGCCCTTATGATGGCCAATTGGGGGTTAGAGGAGTGTCTTCTTGCTGGAGAGGGACAGTGCCTGCTCCTTGTGCCACCTGGAATAGTCACAAAGTGGACAGGAGAGGTCAGAGCTTGCTGGGCTGGTCACACCTCTGGTGGCTTACTCAGGTGGGAGGGTTGTGACAGCCTACTTGTTTGTTTCATTAGGTTTTAGCAGGGGATCTGCTGTGGGGAAGGTTAATAGAACCCCGGGGTCCAGAGCTGGAGGTGAGACTAGGGGCAGGAAGAGAGGGACGGTTTCAGCATCACGTGAGGATCACCAGCACTGCAAACAAGCAAATAAAATAACATGTAGCAGCCAACACCAGCCCGTGAGCTAAGAACTTGCCGTCCAGTCCACGCATCCATGCATGGAAACCTTGGCTTCAAAGTAAATGTCTGTCCTAGTCAGCTCGGGCTGCTAGATGGTGGCTTAAACAACAGGCATGCATTCTTTTCATGGTTCTGGAGGCTGGAAGTCACAGATGAGGTCCTTCCTAGTTCCCACCTTGCACGTGGCTACCGTCCTTTGTCTTCGTTTGATGGAGTGAGAACGCAGATTTCTATTCCTTTGCTTACGTCAGATGAGGATCCCACCCATAGACCTCACGTAATGTTGACTGTGTCTTAAAGTTCTACTTCTTATTAAATCAGATCATGAGGTGCTTTGGAGGGACACTGTCCAGTCCATCTGGACCCCCTCTCTTCCCTTCCTCCCCATGCTTTCATTAAGCCTAATAGCTCTGTACATTTGTCCCCTTTCCACCTCGGCTTCTTCCACCTCGGCTTCTTCCACCTTGGTTTAGGCCCTCATTAACTTTCTAACATTCACTGGGATGGAAGCCTCCTGATGCCGTTTTCTTATTTCTCCAATTCAGCCATGCCGGTCTTACCAGAGTTTCTGTCCTAAGTAAAATGCCACCCTGTGTGGTTTTTCTCTTTCCGAAGCCCTCAGCTCTCCTCAGTCTTCAGTAGGAACTGGTCTTGTCTTAGTGCTCTCAGGGCAGGTGCTGACGGCACACTGACTCCCGGCAGTGTGTGACTCAGTGACTCCCTGAGTTGCATGCTGGGGAAGGGGGCACCGTTGACTGTGGTTGCCTCACTGTGCCCTGGGGTGTGCTGATACCCGAGGCCCTGTGCTTTTGGTATCACTGGGGTTTTCTGGCTGAGGTGTACTACAGTTTGGGATATTCTCCTGTTTGGGGTGGGATACAAAGTTAACCTCTTTAAAAGGTTTATTTATTTTATGTGTTTGCCTGCATCTACGTGTATGTACCATGTGCATCCCTGATGCAGACAGAGGCCAGAAGATGGAGTCAGATCCCCTGGAACTGGAATTACAGAAGGTTGTGAGCCACCTCGTGGGCGTTGGAGAATTGAATCTGGAACAGTAGTCAGTGCTTCTAACCACTGAACTATCCCTCCAGTCCTCAAGTGTAAACGCTTTAGAGAGATAGGCTTGAAGATGTATTGTGGTGCAGTGTGTATTCGGTAACCTTGGGCAGAAGCATGCCAGGGCATTTCCCATGCACAGAGCCTGTGAAGCTCTGAGCTGCAGGCAGGGTCCTCAGCCACGCTGGCTCGAAGGGTCTGGTTTGACCCAGATGTTCTGTGACCCAACTCAACTCTCCATTCCATGCCGGCTTACTGATTTTCTCTTTGGATAGGGTCTCTGGGATTGAGATAGTTACGCCAAGCTGAACCATGGCTAGACGGCCTCCTATCCTCTTAGGCGACCAGCTAGTTCTGGAGGAAGATTCTGATGAGACCTACATTCCCAGTGAGCAAGGTAAGAAGCCTGTGAGTGATTGTAATCGTTCTTTGAGCCAGGTGTTGTATTTGATTTACTTAAACACATTAAAAAAATATTTTGCCGGGCGGTGATGGCGCACGCCTTTAATCCCAGCACTTGGGAGGCAGAGGCAGGCGGATTTCTGAGTTCGAGGCCAGCCTGGTCTACCGAGTGAGTTCCAGGACAGCCAGGGCTACACAGAGAAATCTTGTCTCGAAAAACAAAAACAAACAAACAAAAAAATTTTATGTGTATGGGTGTTTTGCCTGCATGCGTATCTGTAAATTAGTTGTGTACCGTGTCTGAGGAAGCCGGGAAAGGACATCAGATCTCCTGGAACTGAAGTTACAGATGGTTGTGAGCCACCATGTGGGTGCTGGGAATTGAACCTGGGGTCCTTAAGAGCAGTCAGTGCTCGTAACCACCAAGCCAACCCCTCCACACCCCCACACCCCCAGTTTGCTGTTGTTCTTCCAATATAGAGTTGGTCCATGCACAGGGCGGCTCAATATACTTGGGTTAGATCGGAGGTTGGCAAACTATAGCCTTTGGGCCCAAGTTGGCAGCTTGCCTATTTTTGTCAATAAAAATTTTATTGGAAGACAGTTAGGTTTATTTGTGTCATCTGTGGCAGTCTTCATGCTTTGACGGCAGTGTCAAATGACTGCCACAGATTTATAACCTTCAAAGCCTACAAGAGTTACCATCTGACCAACTTTATAGGAAATGTTTGCAGACGCTGGCGAGCAGGTTGGTTTTAAATGGGATAGACGTGTAGGGGATATTGTGAAGTATGGCACGTGAATCCCGTTTCTTCAGAACAAGCTAAGGCCGCCATGTTGGCACTCCCTGTAATCCCGGCACTCAGGAGGCTGAGGCAGGAGGATTGCTACAAGGCCAGGGCTACAGAATGAGTCTGAGGCTAGGCTGAACTACACAGTCTCAGTCTCAGCAACAACAATAACAAGGTTGTGGCTTGTCGGTGGAGTGCCCGCTTCCCATTCCTGAAGTCCTGGGTTGGTGACAGCGTCTCATAAATCCAGGTGCGGTGGTACAGCTTGCAGCAGTGGGGGAGGGGCGACAAGGGAGGATTTGAAGTTCATGCTGGTCAAGTCTTGGGCTCTTGAGTTTAAGATTCCTCTCTTAAAACAGCAAAAAGAAAAAAAGTAGCATCATTTATTCATGTTACTCTGTTCTGTTCTCTGCTTTAAAAACTTTGTATTTATTTCTCTCTCTCTCTCTCTTTTTTTTTTTTTTTTTTTGTTTGTTTTTCGAGACAGGGTTTCTCTGTGTAGTCCTGGCTGTCCTGGAACTCACTCTGTAGACCAGGCTGGCCTCGAACTCTGAAATCCACCTGCCTCTGCCTCCCAAGTGTTGGGATTAAAGGCGTGCGCCACTACCACCCGGCTTTATTTCCCTTTTAAACCCCACAGCAAGCTGAGTATGGTTCATGTCTTTCCCTTTTTTAACCGCAGCACATGGGAGGCGGAGGCAGAGACAGATCTGAGTTCCCGGCCAGCCAGTGCTATACTGTTAGGCCCTGTCTCAAGCAACAACAGCAAAAAAAAAAAAAACCAAACCAAAACCCCAAAAAGCAGCCCCACAGTAACTTCTTGAGTCAGGTCCTGTCTTTGTTCCTGTCTGTCAGAGAGGTGAAGGGAGGGCCCTGTAGTCCCCCATCTTGTGAAGGGGTAGGTACAGCTGAGCCGTCCAGCTGTCAGTGCTTTGCCGTTCATGGATTTTGAAATTTGCTTTGACATTCTGAAGAGTTGTGGGCCTGGGTACACGTTATGACTCCAGCTCAGGTGGTTTGCGGGCCTGGTGGAGAAGAGTAAGAACACATGGCCCTGGGGAGTCCAGGACCCCACTTTAGACCTTGCTGTTTGCTAATAGCCTAGTGTGTTTGTCCATTGCCATGCAGAAGTCTTAGAATGGTACAGATTCTTTCTTTTATTTGTTAATTAGTTTCTAGACATTTTTGTACTGGAGGGTAGCATGGTGTGCACACCACAGTACACACGCGGAAGTCAGAGCACTGTGCGTGAGAATGCTCGCTCCCCGTGCATGAAGTCCTGAGTTCTCCCCTTCCACCGTGTGGATTACAGGAACTAGACTCAGGCCTTCAGGATTGGTGACAGCACCTTTACCTCTGAACTATCTTGTTGCCCCCACCCCCTCTTCCTTTTCTGAGATCCAATTCATAGCAATCCTCCTGTTTCAGACACCCAAGTGCTGGGGTCACAGGCATGAGTCACCACTCAGCTGTGCTTTTATTGTTCATTCATTGGCATAGGACATTGAACCCAGACACTCAGGACACACTGTACCTGTATGCCCAACCTCCACCTACGTCTGCTTACGCACTGTGTGCACCTCTGGTGCCCACAGAGACCAGAAGAGGGTGCCGGATGCCCTCAGACTGGAGTTACAGACAGTTGTGATCCTCCATGTGGGTGTTGGGAATTGATCCTGCGTTTTCTGGAAGAGCAGCCAGTGCTCTTAAGCACTGAGCCATTCCGGTAGCCTATAGTTGGTACTTTTTCTGTTGTCTCTCTGACTGTTGGTGACTGGCCTCGGAGTTATGTGCTTATCACGGTTAGAAAACTCTGCTCCACCAAAAGTAGAACTGATTTTTCTCATATTCTAGTGTATTTTAGTTCCAACACCATTCATTGGGTAGCACATCTCCCTACTGGCCTGGCCACTGTTGCAGGCGTCTGAGTCTGTTTCTTCTCTCCCATTGGACTGTGTGGCCATGAGTCACTCTAAATTACCGAGGCACATTGGATTCTAATACGGAGTAGGAGTAGGGCTGAAGCCCTTGTTTCAGTCTTTCCAGTTTCCTCGGTCATCTTGTTTGTTTTGTTGGCCCACAAATTTAGACTTATCTGTCAAGCTCTGGGTAAGGCAGTGTTTGGGAAGACTGTTGGTACCTGGGGGTATCGTGATGAACATTGGTTTGATTCAGAAGGTACTGTCATGCTTATAGCGTCTTCCAAGAATGTCATATCCCTGTCCACGTGTCCTTTTGTGCTACCCTCGAATGACTTCAGATTTTCTTCTTTTTTTTTTAACATCTATTTATCCTATGTGTGTATGTACCACGTGTGTGGAGGTCAGAGGACAATTTGCAGGAGACAGTTCTCTCCTTCCACCCTGTGGGCTCCAGGATGGGACTCTGATGGCCCATCTTATTGACTGACTTCAAGCTTCCTTTACTTTTTTTTGAGGTAGAATCTCAGTTTGTACCTTAAGCTCTGTGTGTGTGTTTTCCTTTTCTTTATTTTTCCTTCCTCCCTTCCTTCCTCCCTCCCTTCCTTCCTTCCTTCCTTCCTTCCTTCCTTCCTTCCTTCCTTCCTTCCCTTTCTTCTCTTAAGCCCAGCTGGCCTCAGCCTCACTATGTAGCCCATGTTGGTCTTGAACTCCTATCCCTTGTGGCTCTATCTCCTAAGTGCTAGGATTACAGATGTGGACCATCATGCATTGCTTCATTGTTTCTGGAATTCAAGATGTGTATTCCTCACCTCTTTCCCAGGTACAAAATGCCTCAAATCTGCTTTTTAGATGAGACAGTTTGATGAGGGGATTCTTGACCCATAAAGTCTATGCAAATACTTTAGTGTTCCCATTGCCTAGAGGGTTCCCGTGGCTGTACTCTCTGAAGGAACACCCTCCATCTTGATAGTTAGTCCATTGTAGTTTGGAGAGCAAGAATTGTTTGTGTGTATTTATGTTTTCTTAGAGATTTATTTTAAATTATGTATAAGTGTGTGTGTGTGTGTGTGTGTGTGTGTGTGTGCATGTACGTGATTGCAGTTGGCTGCAGAGGCCAGAGACATTCGGAGCTGGAGTTACAGGTGGTGGTGAGCCTTCCAACATGGGTGCTGGGAACTGAACTCTGGTCTTCTGTAAGAGGAGTTAGGATCTGAGCCAGTGAGCCATCCCTCCAGCATGTGTGTTTATGTTTTCTTCTTTGCTGTTACGACAGTAAATATTTTCTCTCTCTCTTTTTCATGGTTCCAAGTAAATGGTTCATAGGAGGTGGTCATTTATTGAGAACCGCTCTGCCCCTCGTTGAACGCCAAAAATGTTGCAGCCCGAGCTGCCAAAAGTCTTGGAGGCTAAATTGTTAGAGCCTGCACTGCCCCAAGCTGCTCCAGTTCGCGGGTCGGGGTCCAACAAGAGAGAGAGAGTGAGGATGGACTCGAGGAATGGAGACCAGACAGAGTGTGATTCAATCCCATTTATTCTTCAGTCTCTCTTCCTAGTCCAAGTCCCAAGTCTTGAGTTCCTAGTCCCTAGTGCCTCCAAGTTCCAAGTTTCCAGTTTCAAGTTCTAGTCTCGAGTCTCAAGTACCAAGTACTCTTCCAAGTGTCTAATCCTAGTTGCCTGTCTCGAGTCTCAAGTGCCTACTTCCAAGTACAAGTGTCTAATAATTTCTTCTGTTTGCCTCTCGCCTTTTATATGTCTCACTTCTAAGCCATGCCTTTAAGTCATGCCTTTAAGTCATGCCCTTAGGTCTTATCTCTAAGTCATACCTTTAAGTCATGCCCTTAAGTCTCAGCTCTAAATCACATCTTTAAGTCTCACACACCGAAGGAAAAATCCTGGGTATCTAAAACAAGATGTTATCAGAGTGTGCTCAGCTGTTGTAGGCTATTGTAATCAAGTCTCTTGTCAGGGTATATGGCTCAAGATGGCTGCAAGGATGATAGCCGCCTTCTGTTGGCTCCCCACAGTCATTGTGAAGCTGTGCTTGGCAGCATACACCTGAGATATATACTTGGGAGACGGAGGCAGGACGTTCACAAGTTTAAGACTCGCCTGAGCTACATAGAGCATTCTAAGTGAGAGACCCTATCTCAAAGAACTAGAAAAGGTGAAACTATTCAACAAGTCATTCCCAGGTCAGTTAAGTGCCAGCTGGCCCTTTAGAAAAAGTGTTATTTCCTTGTCCCTAGTGTGCCACCCTTCATTTCTCCATGGAGATGACATATTGGCCATACCTGTCTAACCTGGATTAGTCTCAAGCCTAGGTATTTATTCCTGTGGCCACCAGGGACATGTTCCAATGAACATATTACCTATCCTTTTTCCCAAGGATGAGATTGCTCTTAGCATAGTGCATAGGTCTCTTCTGTCCTCCAGCTCTCTAGCAAAGGGCTCTCCTAACTGTTTGATTCCAAGAGCAGGGCAGAAGTAGAGTCCAAAATATATACTACAATTGAGTAAGAGGCAGTCACCTTTAGGAAGAGGGGTTCGCTAGATGGGGAAGAAGCCACCTGAGTGTCATCTACTTTCTCAGCTGGGTGCCTTCCTGTCTCTCAGAGAACCAGGCACTACCTTCTTTCTGCTGTGGTGACATGGTACATGCCACCGTCACAACACACACTATCCTTTCATGTTCTGTGTAAAGCCCTTAGAGAGCTCAGTCATCTGTAGTGGTCGGCACTCACTTGGGGCTTGAGGGCCAAGTGCATGGGGCCCAGCTCTTGTCAGTCTCCCTGGAGTTTATCTTCTGGTGAGGTTGCCCTCTTCCTGGATGGTTCCGGCTGTGGCTTTGAGTTCTTCCTGAGGTCTGCCCACAGTGAAGTCTTGGTTTCATTCCTCACTCCCTCTGTTAACTGCGGCTTCAGATTATATTTGTGGGAGTTTGGAGGTAGCCTGGTTTGATTCAGATGACTCTCATAAATTGGGATATAAGGAAACTGTTTCTGTACATTTTCTTGCTTGTTTGTTTAAGCTTTTTGAGATGGTCTCAAGTAGCCCAGCTGGCTTCTAACTCAGTGGGGAACTGAGGGTGGCCTTGAACTCCTGATCCTCCCGCCTCTGCTTCCCGAGTGCTGGGGTTTTTGGATGTATACCAACACATCCAGCTTTAGTTCTATATTTATTATTTATATTTAGAGATGCTATATTTTATCATCGAAGCAAACTTGGAGAGTAAAGGAAAATTCAGAATAGAACTGTCCGAAGTTTGCTTCTTTCCACCTCTCCCCATCCTTCTCTTTCTTACCCCTCCACCCTCCTCCTTTTCCCTCCTCCTCTCTTGCAGAAATCCTGGACTTTGCCAGAGTGATTGGTATCGACCCTGTCAAGGAACCAGAACTGATGTGGCTGGCGAGGGAGGGTATTGAGGCTCCATTGCCCAAAGGCTGGAAACCATGGTAAGTCATCGCAGTGACTCACTAACCTGGGCTGTCAGAGGGACTTAACTCTGCGTGTGTGTGTGTGTGTGTGTGTGTGTGTGTGTGTGTGTGTGTGTAGATCAGATACGCACTGCCGAGCCCACCTTATTTTGTTTTTAAGTGTATGACTGTTTCTCTGCTTATAAATGTGTGCACTGTGTATGTGCTTGGTGCCTGTAGAAGCCAGAAGAAGACACCACATTCCTTGGAACTGTGGCTAGAGACTATTGTGAGCCACCATGTCACCATGTCGATATTGGGAAATAAACCCTGGTCTTCTGCAAGAGCAGCAAGTGCTTTTAACTGCTGAATCATCTCTCTCTCTCTCTCTTAAAGATTTTATTTATTTATTTTATATAAAAATGATGAGTATGCCATAGCTGTCTTCAGACACACCAGAAGAGTTCATCAGATCCCATTACAGATGGTTGTCAGCCATCATGTGGTTGCTGGGAATTGAACTCAGGACCTCTGGAAGAGCAGTCAGTGCTCTTAATCACTGAGCCATCTCTCCAGCCCCTGAGTCATCTCTCTAGCCTCCTTTTTTTTGTTTGTTTGTTTGTTTTTGTTTCTGTTTTTTAGATTTATTTTTAATTGTGGTGCCGACTAGTTTATGTCAACCTGACGCGTGAGCTAGAGTTACCCAAGAGGAAGGGAGCTCAGTGGAGATGATGCCTCCTTAAGACAGGGCTGTAGGTAAATCTGTAGGACATTTTCTTAACTAGTGATTGATTGATGGGGGAGGGCCCAGCCCATTGTGGGTGTTGACACCCCACACTGGTGATCAAGAGTTCTATTTTCTTATAGCAGGCTGAGAAAGCCTTAAGGTGTAAGCCAGTAAGCAATACTTCTCCATGGCCTCTGAATCAGCTTCTGCCTCCAGGCTCCTGTCCTGCTTGAGTTCCTGCCTTAGCTTTCCTCAGTGGACTGTGACTTGGTATATGTAAGCCAAAGAAACCCTTTGCTTTCCAAGTTGCTTTTGGTCTTGGTGTTTCATCATAGCAATAGTAACCTTAAACTAAGGCGTTAAGAGTATGTGTGTGGGTATGCGCAAGTGAGTGTAGTTGCTAATAGAGGCCAGAAGAGGGCACTGGATGTTCTGGAGCTGGAGTTACAGTAGGTTGTGAGCTGCCTGATATGGATGCTGGGAACTGCCAGGCTTCTGCATTTTACCCACTGAGCCCCTCGTGTAACCTGTTCTTGCCTGGCTCCACGTTCATGGGTTCATTGGTATTTTAAAATTTCCTTAAGGCTCTCTGGATTGTGGGAGAACTCATTGAAGTTATCTCAGAGAAGCAGAGGTTTACAATGAGAAAACAGTGCCCGAGGGGTGAGGGGTGGGGGCTGAAATAAATCACGGTCACTGCTGCCACCTCCCTGCTTCTGAGGACAGTGTCATTTGGGTCCTCTGCCAAAGCAGTACACAAATTTAACCACTGGGCCATCTCTCCAGCTCGCTGACTCTTTTTCTTTTTTTTTTTCTTTTTACATAATAGGCACTTTATTTGAGCCATTTCCCCATGGAGATTAGTTTTAATGCTCAGGGCAAAACTGCTGTTTCTCTGCTGGTTACTTCTTGCTTCAGGACTGAGCAGGCTGACTTGAAGGTCCCTGGGTTATGATCTGAATGTACCACAGAGCCGACTCCCAGTCTCCATCTTCTCACACGGAGGAGGAATCTTTGTTGGTCCTTGCACACTGGTAGAAGATCAAAAAGTGACGTCTGTGGGGTTTGAGGAGATGGTTCAGTCTGTGAAGTGCTTGCTTTGCAAGCATGAGGTCCTCAGCCTGGTCCCTAGAACTCACGCATGGTGGCCCTTGCTTGTCATCTCAGCGTAGCGAAGTGGACAGGCATACTCACGGGGCTTGCTAACCAGCTAGTCTAGCCTAAGTGCCAAGCTCTGGGCCAGTGAGACTCTTGTCTCAAAAGCAACATAGATGGCTCTTGAGTAACAATGCCTGCATTTACCCTCTGGCCACCGCATGCATGTGCACACATGTGTATCAGTACACATATGAGAATGCACACACACAGAAAAATCAACGGCTGCATCTCCTCTTTAAGTCTAAAATAGATGCTGAGGCCAAAGGAGTTTGTAGTGAGGCCATACAGGTTTGGGAAAAGATTTCTGTCTCCCTTGGCAACCATCCTTGATTCTGCCATCCCTGAATTTGTGTAGTGTGGTGTAGTGTAGTGATTCTTTAAATCATTATTGTGTGTGTATGCATGGATACCTGTGCCACAGTGTGGATATCAGAGGACAGCTTTGTAGAGTTGGTCCATTTCTTTCACCTTTACCTGGGTCCCAGGCCCTGATCTCAGGCTGCCAGGCTTCTACATTTTACCCACTGAGCCCCTCGTGTAACCTGTTCTTGCCTGGCTCCACGTTCATGGGTTCATTGGTATTTTAAAATTTCCTTAAGGCTCTCTGGATCGTGAGAGAACTCATTGAGGCTATCTCAGAGAAGCAGAGGTTTACAATGAGAAAACAGTGCCCGAGGGGTGAGGGGTGGGGGCTGAAATAAATCACGGTCACTGCTGCCACCTCCCTGCTTCTGAGGACAGTGTCATCTCCACTCAGGGACACTGTTTGGCGTCTGCTCCTTCCTCTTCTCTCTTCCTCTCTCATCATGGGGCGGAGCCTTCTCCAGGTTGTCCTCCCCAAGCTAGGACCTCAAGTTTACCTCTCTCCCCAGAGTAGGGTTTGGGTATCCTAGAGGCCCTGTCTCAGCTGGGGAAGTGCATTTGGTGGCCCTTCTTTTACCCTAGCCATTTAAAGGGTTGACTGAACGTCGAAATGGCTGCGTCTACCCACCTTACTCTCCTCAGCTGAAGGCACAGACTCTTTCCAGCTCTCCGCACCCGACAGGCTCCTTGTTCTGTTGGTCTTTTGGCTGCCTCTCCTTGGACCAGCTCCAGCTTCACATCTTTTTCTAGGAAATCTGTTAGCGCTTCCAACAGTATTCCCGGTGCTGAGACTCAAGCTTGTGTTTGGAAGGTAGCGCTTTCTGTTTTGTGCCAGTGCCCTTTCTGATGGGGGGGCTACAGGGGAATGGCTGGTTTGAGGCCAGCTGTGTGCCAGGCCGTCTGCCAGCCGCCTTCATGTACCTGTGAGTGTAGCTGACACTCTCTTGTCCTATAGGGAGAACATGAACTGTTTTTCATTTTCTGAAATAAGGTAAGTCATCAAAAGTTATTTGTAGGCTGGAGAGATGGCTCAGCAGTTAAGAGCACTGACTGTTCTTCCAGAGGACCCAGGTTTGATTCTCAGATGGCTCACAATGGTCTGTAACTCTAGTTTCAGGGGATTCTATGCTCCCTCTGGCCTCCAAGGGCACCAAGCACACATGTGGTGCCCAACATACATGCAGACAAAACACCCATCGATATTAAAAAACCAAATCAATTTCTGTATTCCCTGCTCCCTGCCACTGATGTAATCATATGTTTTGTGCCTTTCTCTCCTGAGCACACAGCTTTGTACTAAGTCTTGAAATCTTTCAGGGCAGGTGTTCCAATATTGTTTTAATTTTCTTCTTAGTATTTTTTTTTTTTTTTTTTTTTTGGTTTTTTTCGAGACAGGGTTTCTCTGTATAGCCTTGGCTGTCCTGGAACTCACTCTGTAGACCAGGCTGGCCTCGAACTCAGAAATCTGCCTGCCTCTGCCTCCCAAGTGCTGGGATTAAAGGCGTGCTCCACCACTGCCCGGCTCTTCTTAGTATTATTAATATTTCTAGTTATTTAATGTTTAAGGATACTTTGCACGCATCTATGCATAGTTGGTGCCTGAGGAGCCAGAAGAGGGACTTGGATCCCCTGGAACTAGAGTTACAGATAGATGTTAGCCACCATGTGGATGCTGGGAATTGAACCTGGGTTCTCTGAAAAGAGGCCAGTGTGAGCCGTCTCTCCAGTTCCCCGGTTTTTTTTTTTTTTTTTTTTTTTTTTTCGAGACAGAGTTTCTTTGTGTAGTCTTGGCTGTCCTAGAACTCATTCTGTAGACCAGGCTGGCCTCGAACTCTGAAATCTGTCTGCCTCTGCCTCCCAAGTGCTGGGATTAAAGGCATGCATCAGCACTGCCCGGCCCAATTCCCGTTTTTTGAAGTCTCATTCTAAGCTCTTTGCATTTCCTTATGAATTTAAACACTATCTTGTCACTTTACTATTTGGATTGGGGCTGCACATAAATCAATTTTGGGAGAATAGGTATCTTAAATGATATCGAATCTTCCAGCCCGTGAACAATATCTGTTTCCACTTATTAAGGTTTCCTTTAATATCGCTAAGCCATGTTTAATAGCTTTTGTGTACATGTCTTGACTCTCTTTATCAGATTTTCCCCTAAGTAGTTCAGATTTGATGCCTCTGTAAGTGCTGTATTCTCAGTCTCCAATTGTTTGTTGCTTTTACAGAGAAGTAAAATTGGTTCCTGGATATTGATTTTGCACTGCACAATCTTGCTAAAATCAATTATGTCAGGCCTCGGAGCTTGTTTATTTATTTACTTATTTTAAGATTCTATAGCATTTTCTACAGAAGTGATTCTGGTTCCTAGGAATAAAGGTATTCTTGCCTCCTCCTTTCTAATCTGGCTGCCTAGTGACCAGAACCTTCTGTACCGTTAAGTAGAGGTGGTGACAGCAGATGTCTTTGCTTTATCAGGTAGCTTTTGGCTGTGGGTTTCCTGTAAGTGACCTTCATCAGGGAAATTCCTCTGGTGGCTGGCTGAGCCTTGGAGAACGGGGTGGATGGATTTAATCCACTGCTTTTCTACATCTGTTGACAAGCTTATCCGTTTTTTTCTTTTTCAGTCTTTTCTGAGAGTCAAATTTATTGATTGATTTTTCAAGTACTTTTATCAATTAATTTTTAATTGCATTTATGTATTTATATTTATCTACCCAGCTACTCTGTTTATTTACTTATGCTTGTGGCTGCGGGCATACCACAGCACTTGTAAGTATGGAGGTCAGAGGACAACTTGTAAGAGTTGGTTTTCTCTGTCTACAGTGTGGGCTCCTGGAAGGAAACTCAGGCCCTTGGGCTTGGCCGGGAGCACCTTCGCCAGCTGAGCAGTCTCTTCGACCCCGATTTTCAAACGTTAAAAAACTTTCATGTTCCAGGGATAACTCCACTTGGTCATGATATATGATCTCTTTTATATTTTATGGGATTTGATTTCCTAAAATCGCATTAAGCGTTATTGCATCTGTGTCCATAGGGGAAACTGGTCTGTAGTATCATTTTCTCATAATGTCTTTTCTTGTTTCTACCATGTTGTCATTGTCCTCACAGAATGAGATTTTGTTCTCTTCAGATTTGTGGACACGTTTGCTGGACAAAGATTGCTGTTATTTCCGCTTTAAATATTCGGTAGAATTTACCATTGCCACAGTCTTGTTACTTTCTTTGTGGGAAAAGTTTTAACTTTAACTCCCACTCTGAAAATAGAAATAAAGTTGTGTGTGGATAAGTGCACAAAAACAAGGGACAAAGGCAAGAGGATTGCTGTGAGTTTGCGGCCAGCCAAGCCTGCTTTCCATAGGGAGTTCCAGCCAGCCAGGACTCCATAATAAAGACCCTTTTTCATCTCCCCCCTATGAGGTATAAGAGTGTTCAGGTCGGATTTTTTCCTTTGCTTTGTCCTTTGAGACAGAGTCTCTCCACGTATTCCTGAACGGACTTTGTAAACTAGGTTGGCCTCAAAATGAAGAGATGACCTCAAACTTGATCCTGCAACTTCTTCATCCTGAGTACTGAGATTAGAGACGGTGATGGCCTCCATGGTCTCAGACCCTGTCTCAGACCAGGAAATACCGTTTCAAACACTGTGCCTGGAATACTGTGTAGAGAAGCATAGTTTTTAAAATGTTCTGTATGTATATGTGTGCGTCTGTCTGTCTGTCTGTCCATACACGGTGGATGCAGATGCCTGAGAAGGTTGGCAGAGGGTGTCAAGGAGCTGGAACTGGAGTTACATGCACTTGTGAATTGCTTTGTGGGTGCTGGGAACTGAGCCCTGATCTTCTGTAAGGGCGGCAAGTACTCTTATCCACTGAGCTGACTTTCCAGTCCCAGGTTAAAGACTTAACATTATGTTGACGGGTTATGCAGTGTGTGGGGAGTGAACTGGGGGCTTCTTGTGTTGTGAGCCACCATATAGGTTCTGCTGGCTAACAAACCTAGTTTCTCTGGAAGGGCAGCCAGTGCTCTTAACTGCTGAGCCATCTGTCCAGTCCCATTAAAAATAAATAATTAGTTTATTTTCAGGTATCTCTTTTCTTTGAGTAATCTTTCAAAAGTTTGTTGCTTGTATTAAAAAATAAATAAATAGATAAAATGAAGGAAGAAAGGAAAAAAAAGAAAGCCAGTTGCGGTTGCAGCTTTGAATGTCCGTGTCTTATCTGCCATTTCTTCATTTCTCCTATAGAAAACAGCATCTCATCTCCCATATTGTATTCTGGGTGATTTCCTAGGTTTGTTATTCAATTACTTATTTGTCTCTCCTTCAGTGTCGAATTTGATGCTTAGCACACTTTAAAAAACAACTGTCCACTGCTATAAGTTAGTTTATATACCCTAGTATTTGTTCTTTCTTAATGAATTTTGTTCTTGCTGGGCCTTAGAAGGGACTGACTTCCGGACTCTGCTCACCCCTAGCCAGAACATCACAGGTGATCTTTACTATTTCAACTTTGACACTGGCCAGTCCATCTGGGACCATCCATGTGACGAGCACTATCGGAAGCTGGTCATCCAAGAGCGGGAGAAGTGGTCAGCTCCTGGGGCTGTTAAGAAGAAAGACAAGAAAAAGAAAAAGGAAAAGAAAAACAAGAAGGACAAAGAGACCTCCAAAAGCCCTCTGGTGAGTCAGCCTGAGGCAGCCTCCTACCCAGGGCTGCAGCCCAAAGAGGTATGGGGACCCATGGGGACCCGCCAGCGGGTAAAACAATGAATTCCTGATGGGACATTGTCTCATTTTTACCTGGCAGATTTTTCTTTCAGCCTCTGGCAGTTGTTACTTCTGTAAATAATTCCTTCTCTCTCCCTGGGAAGCTCCAGTTACGTGACAGGATTAGAGAGAGTGTTAGCTCAGCGGGACAAGGACCGTGTCTTACATTTGATTGGAGATATGATGGCATTTGTCGCTCTGTAGAGTGGGGAACAGAGACAGGAACTGTTGAGTTGGCCGTAGACTTGTTAGTTGCCATTATCTTAAAATTGTCAGAACACCAGTGCCTTCGGATTTTAAGAGGAAAGCTGGGATTCGTGGCACATGTTTGTAATCCTAGTGTCTTGGAAAGTTGAGGCTGGAGGATCACGAGTTTGAGGGCAGCCTGTAATTGATGTATATATGCCATTGGCTCAGTTGACTGTCATCGGAGGTCTCTATGGCCAGTATCCTTGGAGAGGGAGGGGAAGGAGGAGAAGGAAGAGGATGAGAGGGGGGAGAGGGGAGGAGGAAGAGGAGAAGGGTGGAAGAGGGGAAGAGGAAGAGGAAGAAGAAGAGGAGGAGGACAGCAGCAGTTAGAGGCTGCATCCTCACTTGGTCTCCAGTAGCTTTTTTACCGAGTTCTGCGGGCTCTGTGCATTGTTGATCTGTCCCTCAGCATGTCTGACCGTGGTAGGTGGAAGTTGTTACCCCTACTTCAGGAGGAGTGAGGCCCTGTGGTTCAGGGTGTAGACTTTGTTCCCTCCATGCAGGCTTGGGGCTGGCAGCCTGAGGAAGCATCTCAGTTCAGGCCTGTGGGGAGCACTGGGAAGACTCTTTTTAACTCTCAGTGGTCGGGTTGTTTTGCCCTTTTTGGTTCTGTCAATTTTGTGTCCTGTCTGCACCTGGAGTGTGCGTGTGTGTGTGTGTGTGTGTGTGTGTGTGTGTGTGTGTGTGTGTGTGTGTCTGTGTGTCTGTCCCTATTTTGAGGATCCCCAAGACCACACACATGTTAGGCAGGTGTTCTACCAGTGAGCCCCCTTCCCAGCTCCACTTTCTTCTTTCCTAAGGCATCCGTTCTGGTCTTGAGCGGTTAGTTTTTCACTTCATCATGTCTGTATTCTGTTGCTGCTCTGAATCCCTTTGCTGTCCCCAGCTCTATGCACTCAGTGTTCTGAGGAACGGGGTGAGACGCCCGATCCCATAGGAAGAAACCCGAAGACAGGTGCTTTCCAAATAGAGTCTTGGAGTTTTCTAATACCCTCGTGTATTTGAAAAGCAGAAGGTGTTGGTAGGCTTTTCTTTAGCCCAGGATAATCCGAAATGGTATTTTGGCATCTGGCAGGCTCCAACCGGACTCAAGGTGAGCTTGGGTGACAGATGTGGCTCTGGATGTGTGTTTGAGTCCCGGGAGCTCCTTGTTGTAGTTCCAGGAAAGAAGGATAACTGGACCAGGTCCTCAGTGGGATTTTTTTTTTAAGGCTCAGATCAGGCACCTTAGGTTTGTGTTTGTCTAGTGGTCAGGCCGGAGGCTCACAGGCTACCTGGGATCAGGTGGCCTGGGCCCTCTGGACATGTGTGCTCCCAGCTGGCTGGTTAGTGTATTTGCAGAGGGTGTTGATTGCCCCAAGGCTTTCTTGTAGCCCCAAGGTTCTGTGACTGGATGTCTTTAAGCAGTGCTAACTTGTGTTGGCAGTGGAAGGCACTTGACTTGAGTTTCCCGGCTTCTTCTCTTCTTTCCCTCAGAGGACATTTCTGGAGTCCTTGATACGATGTTTATAAAAGTAGCCAGTCATGAACCTGAGGGCTAGAAGAAGCTTGGGGATTGATCACATGCCTGTGGTGTCTAGGCTTTGACTGGTGGCATCTTCAGAAGGCTGCTCTGTAGTGGCCTAGAAACGATGCTACTCTGGGATCCCTGGGGCTGTGGTTGGCTCTTGTCCCTGTCACACTGCAGCCTTCACACTGTGGTAGCTCCCTGGGTACCCAGTCTCCAGGGCTCTATGGAGCAAGGTTGGTAGGCTGTTAATATGTTCTCTCTCTCTTTCTCTCTCTCTCTTTCTCTCTGTCTCTCTCTTTTCTCCCTCTGTCTGAACTAGAACCTAAAAAAGGGCACATATTTAGCCTAAGGGAGTTTTGGCCTTTCTTCTCTCTGATTTCTGCTTTACCTTAAGGAGGGTGGTTTCCTGCTGCGGGTCTTGGGCTGAGGCAGCAAGAATGCATTACCAGGTCAGTCTTAGTCTTCTCTGCATGTTTATATATCCATCTAGGAACCACAGCCTGAGCAGGGACTTCTGCCTTCCTCCTTTCTCCGTGGCCTGTCCCCTCTCCCAGCACCTGGGCTTGCTGATCTGGACCTAGACCAAGAGATGCAGGCTAGAAATGAGGCCTTTAAGAAAGGGAGGAGCCCGTGCATGCTGGGCGACACACCATGGCCTCTCATGGGTGCCCTTCCTGGTAAGCTGCAGCCACTCTCCAAAGGCCAAGCTTCTCGAACCCACCAGATCTTTGCTGACGTGGAGAAAATCTTAGGCAGGCCTTCGAGCCAATGCAAGACAGAGTTAGGAGACCTACAGGGTCTGGAGTCAGCCCAGAAGGCCACAGAGAAAATCTACCTGGGGTTTTCAGACCCTGAAATAGAAAAGATGGAATTGAGGACCAGACAGCAGAGACTTGGCGCTGGGGGTGCTCAGAACCCAGAGCCACTCCACAATGGACAGGATGTGTCAGAATGCAGGAGTCAGACCCCTGCTCATGCTAAGCTTTCTGAGGCTTCCAAAGGCCTGCAGCTCAAAGGGGAGCATAGCCACAGCATAGCCACTCTGAACTGCACTGGCCCTGGAGGGGACAAAGGACAGAGCCCCGTTCCTTTGCCACCCTCTGAGGAGGAGCCTTCCCTGTCCCTTTGTTCATCTGACCGAGCGCTGCCTGCCAGGAAGAACAAGAAGTTTTTACTGGAGAGCAGCCCAGCAGAAGACTTCAGCTGGCAGGGAGTTCCCGGGGAAGGTGGGGACCTGGGCAGGGAGAGGTGGAGGAGAGAGTCTCCAGGCCTATGGATGGGACAGGTATCCAAGCTTATCAACAAGGACACCACAGAGAGATGCAAGGAAACAGAGCCTGCTGCTCCCAAGGCTGCAGAGGCCGCAGCTGAAGATTCACCACGGGGACCCTCGCTGATGCCACCTGATACCCTGGCATCAGAACCAGTTCCAAAGCCCCCTTCAGGGGGTCTTGCCGCTGAAGACCAGCATCATCCACCCGAGTCTCCAGAACCTCCCAATGAAGATAGGAAGCCTAGTGTGCTCGGGGCTGACTCGGATAGCAGTAGTGGAGGGGGCAGCAGCCTGGCCTCACCCCTTGGCTCGCAGGTCCTAGGTGAGGTCAACAACTTCCCCTGGGACCTGCAGAACCCCCAGGGGTCTGTTCCTGTCATGGGCCAGTCAGGCCCAGGGCCTAGAGATGTGCGTTTCTGCCCTTTCCTGGTGCCTCAGTTGTCCCACATGAGCTCTGCAGAGGAGCAGTCTGAGAGTGAAGACTACTCTGAGGACCAGAGGTTCTACCAGCATGTCCTGCAGATGGTCAGGATCTCTAGGCGGCTGGAGGGCCTGGGGCTGCCCGAGGACATGCAGGAAATGCCGTGCAAAGACGTCGCCATGGCCAACGAGTCTTCCAGGATGTCTAGTGAGGGTGAACACAAGGCCAGCAGAGTGCCAGAGAGGGACTCAGGGGTACTGGCCTGGGGGCCAGAGCTGCTGGAACATCCTCCAGGAGTGGTCTCCACCCCTGCTGGGCAGGAGGAGGCCTCTCAGCAAGCTCAGTGCCAGCCAAGCAACGGCCTCAGGCAGGGGCCAGTCCAGCCCAGTTCCGACACTGGGCTTGCTGCAGAGCCAAGCAAGATGCAGCTTCTCAACCAGGTAGGCTTCCTAGGTAGCATGGCCTAAGGTCTGCCCCCTCCCCCACCTCAGCATGGAGGAAACAGGTGGGGCTGGTGTTGCTCCAAAGGCCTCAGGCCTACTCTCCTGATGCTTACCCTCAAGTACCCAAACAGCCACCTGACCCTATGTCCTGGTTTTCAAGTTTGTTCTGTTCTACTGTCTGCAGGCTAGAGCTGAGGGTATCGGTTGGTTCTTTTCCCTGGACGTAACCATGCTCCTGGGTGGTTCACATGCTTTGAAGGGATTGCTTTTGAGGGTGGGCACGGCGGCACTGATCCCTGCCCTTGTCCAGAGTCCAGGCACCTTCTGGGAGTTGGGAAGCCTTTCCCAGCAGCTGCTGATTCTAGAAAACTGCTGATTCTAGAGCTTCTTCAGCTCTGCATGCTCCCTTCTGGGAGTCACCCAGTCCTCAGGAAACACGGAGCTCACAGTCCGCTGGCTGCTGCCACCCAGTCAGCTGCTTCTGCTCCTTGCCTCCCAGGGACCCCAGAAAAATCACATGACCCTGTCTTAGGTGTTGACTTCACTTTCCCACTGGTATTTTCCAAATGGTGGGATTTATCTTGTCATTCCTTCACTGAAAAGATTCCCCCCCCCCCCTCCCCCGTTCTTCATTCAGAAATCAAGTTGGACGGAGACCGTAGGGCTCACTCTGAAGTCCCTAGCTGTTTTGCTGTGGCCCAGCTGCGACTTTACCCAGTTGTTTCCTCTGGTCCCTAATTGCCGACTGCACCGGCTCTCCGTTAGCTCTAATAACTAGTATAGTACTATAAATATCGGATAAGCCACAGATTATCCTGAAAGTTTTAATTAGCCCAACGGCATCACGTTTATCTGCTCTGAAGGACACTGGCATGTACAGCCCCATGCTCAGAGTTAATGGCCATCTATAGAGGACGATCAGCTAGGAGCCAAGGATCTATAATTCCCCTGCTAACCGCCAACTCAGTAAAGGCCCAAGAGAACAAAGCCCCCAGCATGCCTGTCTCCCTCCCTCAAGCCCCCAGCGTGTTAGCAAATTAGCCATGTTACGAGTCTGTAATTTTCTATAAGTACAGTGTGGGAAGGGTTTTGCTGATATGCTTGGACTGGCGGAAGGGCTGAGCAGGCCGGGCAGGCTCAGTTTGCTCACAGTTCACTGGGAGAAACTTCCTGTGCTTTCTCTTACCGAAGAAATAAGAGCACACAAGAGACTTCCTCAGTCCCCTCTCTGCCCAACTAAGCCTGTGACTTCCGACAGGGTTCTTGGCCACGCCCACCTTCATTTCCCCACATGGGGTCTCCACTATGTGGTAGAGCCCACCTGAGGTGATTGTAAGAATAAGCAGGGCCTAGTGTGCAGCGTCAGGGACCGGCTTTATGTGTCAGTAGCTTTACTCCCTGACAAAGATGTTCTACAACAGGTAGGATGGTCGGTGATCTACAGAGGTAAGGATTGGATCTTACCTCAGGTGTCCTCTGAGTACAGCGACAGGTTCTGCTGGGACTGGCCCGGGCACCTCTTCCGTGGGCCAGACTGGCTGAGAGGGTGGTGACTCTGACCTTTGGATCCCCGTCTCTTCGTTTACTCTTAGGGGTTAAGAGTGGAACAAAATACATCCTCTCCGTTTTATATGTAAATCTGAGAAAAGTTTTGAAGGGTCTTGTAATATGTTCCCAGGCCCTGTGTGTGTGTGTGTGTGTGTGTGTGTGTGTGTGTGTGTGTGTGTGTGTGTGTGTGTGGTGTGTGTGCAACTACAAGCGCTTGTGGAGGCCAGGAGAGGGTGTCGAAGATTATCTGGAACTGGAGTTGGAGGCAGCTGTGTACGAGCTGCCCGAAGTGGCTTATGGGAACTGAAAGCACTCAGAGCCCCTGGAAGATCAGCAGACTTTCTTAACCAGTGAGCGGTCTCTGCAATCCTGTGCTAGCCTCTTGCTTCTGTTAAGTCAGATGCTCATAATATATATCCCTGTAATAAGAGTGACTCTGTACTGTTGCTCCAGCCCTGGGCCCCTTCCAGAAGCCCCCGTGTTCCTCATCTCCTTTGGGCTGCTTAGTAGACCTCAAAGGGCCAAGCACAGACCCTCCTCTTGTAGACGAAAGAACTGGGGTGTGAGGGGCTGTGAGTAGCCGAGGGTTCACACAGTCTGACCCAGCCTAGATTTTTGACTCCAGTATTCACTGGCACAAAGGAAGCCTTCACTTGGCTCCCAAGAGCCGGGGAAAGCAAGCCAAAGAGAATGACAAGACTCACGCTTAAGCAGAGCAGCCGCCCCGTGTGCAGAGTCCTCCCAGGAGGCCCTCGCTTTGCTCTGGGGTTTACTTCCATCTTTGTCAATAGCATCTTGAGACTGCTTTTTCTTGACTCTTCAGTTTTAAGCATCAAGAGACTTCTAGTAGCTGGGGTTTTATCTCTACCTTCCTGTCCTACTCACTAGTTATGTTGGCCCCCAGTCTTAGCATCTGCCAGATGTGAGCCTAGCACACAAGTTAGCAGAATCAGGAAGCCAGCCTGCCGTTTCTCACCCAGTCGGCACACTGGTATTTCTGGATGGTGCTCTTTATTAGCAGTCTCCAAGCAGAGGCATTTCAAACTTAAACAGGCAGAATTTAGACGCTTTATTTTTATATCTGCCTCTGACACCCTGAGAGCCTTGCGGTTTCTGGGGTTTGTAACAAGATGTGTTCTATTACCCAGGTCCTGGGTTCCCCCTTAGCCCCAGTCCAGGCCCCTCTTTGGGGCCTGGCTCCCTTACGAGGCCTTGGGGATGCCCCATCCTCTGCTCTTCGTGGATCCCAGAACATGAGCTTGGCGAGCTCGGCAGATTCTGGGCATCTTGTGGAGTCCATGCTGGTGAGTCCTTTGTCTGCTGTGCATGTGTTTTGTTACTGTGGGGCCTTTTGGGGGGTCACACCTGGAACTGTGGTCTGTCACTGAGACCCAAGCCATGTCTTCAGAGTTTGTCACCTAGTCTGAGTGGAGTCACTCTGGCAGTGGGAGAGGACTGGGCTGTAGGCTACCTGTGTTGATTTCCCCATCCATGTGGCTGGGGTGGTGGGGGGAGTTGGGAAAGGAGTAAGACCTGTGGATTAGACTCAGATTCATGGACATGGTAGGACTTGACTGGGGACCCATCTAAGGATTGAGGGAGCATGCCAGGATTGTTCCGAAGATCTTCCTGGTGAGTCCCCTGTTCCCCTTTTGTTTTGGAGCCTCCACAGAGTCTGAAGGCTGCTGCTTACACAAAGGGTCTCTTGACTTCTGTCAATGAAGGCAAGAATGCTCTCAGCCTCTTGACTTTAGGGGAAGAGACCAATGAGGAGGACGAAGAGGAGAGTGACAACCAGGTAACGAATGATGAGATACCCTGTCCTCTTGCACATGCATGGGGGCATGTAAGAGTTGTAACCCATTTTAGCTGTACAGTAATTCAGGGATGTTAGTTGTCTTCATACTGTTATGTTGCCATCACTACCGTCCATTTTCAGAATTTGTTCATAATCCCAGATCCTAGCAACTAGACAATACTTCATTTCTTTTTCCTCCGCCTCTGGTAACCTCCAGTCCTATATGTATTTTTTTCTCATGAACTTGCCAGTTGTAGATGTTTCATAGGAGAATGCTCACACAGTGTTTTTCTCTCATGTCTGGCACCTTCTTACTCAGTATGCTGCAGTGAGAGTGTAAAGCCTGGTGTGTGTCTGTACCGTGTCCTGTTCATGCACTCTTCTGTTGGTGGGTACATGGGTTGGTTCTGTCTTTGGATAACCTCTAGGCCACCCCTCCCCCAACCATTTGAAAAATAAGTAAGAGTGATATTTCCACCCAATAACTTCCTTTCTTGACCAGTCTATATACATCTCAGGTCTGATCTGGAGACCACAACATACTTGCTTGGCCTTTTGCTTACTCACTGGATAATGGGCTACTTAGTGAGGCTTTAGTGGAAGGCCTACCCGGAACTCTTCAAAGCCTTGACAGGCTACCCCAGTCTCTGCTGCATGCTCTCATGCTGGACTGACCAATTCCTTTTGACTTATCACTTGCCAACACAATCTAGAGCTATCTGAGGAGAGGGAACCCCGGTTAAGAAAAATGCTTTCATAAGGTTGGCCCATAGGCTAGCCTGTGGAGCACTTTCTTTATTAGTGATTGATGTGTGTCCAGCACATTGTGGGTGGTGCCATCCCTGAACAGGTAGTCCTGGGTTCTATAAGAAAGCAGGCTGAGCAAGCCAGGAGGAGCAAGCTAGTAAGCAGCACCCCTCCACAGCCTCTGTATCAGTTTTTGTCTCTAGTCCCTACCCTGAGTTCCTTCAGTCAGGGAATGTGACCTGAGAGTTGTAAGCCAAAATGAACCCTCTCTCCCAAAGTTGCTTTTGGTCGTGGACTCCATCACTTCGATTTAAACCATAACTAAGACCCTAACTAAGCTCAGTTGTTTTTCCTCACAGAGTGTCCGGAGCTCCAGTGAGCTTCTTAAGAACCTGCATCTGGACCTTGGTGCCCTGGGAGGTAACTTTGAGTATGAGGTAAGAGCCTGAGGCCCCTGCTGTTAAATGCCTCGGGCAGCACCTTTTTTTTTTTTTTTTTTTTTTTTTTTTTTCTTCTGAAGCTTTTGCAGTCTGCTGAACATAGTTATAAAGGAAACTGGTCCATCTGGGTCTGCCCAGAATTTCTGGGGTTCAGGGAATCCATTCATTTTTTTTTCTCAGCTATCAAATGACCAGTTCTTGGAAGTCGACGTGCTAGCAGATGCTTTAAGCATAATGAGACATGCATGCTTACGGCCTTTCTCCTCCTTGCACGGAGAAGAGATTTCTTGTCTAGACATCAAGCAAACTTATCGGAAGAGATGGCATTTGCCCTGGGTTTTGAAGAAAAGCTAAGTTTTAGACGGGGGATAGTCTAGGTAAACGAACGACCCAAGCAAAGATTCAAGGGCAGAAAAAGGCGTATGGGTAAGAATAGCTTTGGGAACATGCTTCCACGGTCCCGTCCTGTCCCTGTGGTCTAACCTGTGCTGCCACCAGTATCTTCTTCATGGAGAGCACACGGGCAGTCCAGCTCATCCTGTCTTCAGACTCAAAACCTTGGTGCATACTTCGGAGCCTGGACCAGAAGTCACAGGAACATCTACTGTATATTCTGTCTAGGGTCTGATTTATTAATTTTAAGCAATTAAAAGTTCTCTAAATAGTCCTAAAATAATTGTTATAAGCAGTGAATCACGAAGTTGCAAATTAGATCCATGCAGACATTTAAATACCGACTGCAAGGTCTAAGCTTCATACGAGTATTATGTATTACACTTTTCTTAGTGCCTTCCACACCTTAAGCTCAAAATGACCTTTACATCGTTAGGATGACCTCAAAGCTGTCCAGAAGAGCAAAGGTGCTCCCACCACTAATTGCAATTGGTTTCCTTGTCATCCCTATTCTTTGTGTGCATGTGACTGTGTATGTTACACGTGTGTATTTGCTGGACATATGCTCCGGTGCACATGGAGGCCAGAGGAGGACACTGAGTGTTCTGCTCTGTCATGTCCTGCCTAATTATTCCATCAAGATAGTTCTCTCACTGAACCTGGTTCTAGGCTGGCAGCCAGCGTGCCCCAGGGGCCTTCCTGTGTCTTCCTCCCACAGTGCCAGGTTACGGGTGCATGGCCACACCTAACTTTTTACTTGGGTAACTCCAGCTGCACAGCAAGCACTCTTACCCTCTGAGGCATCTCCTCAGTCTCTTGTTTTCATCATCATCATCATCATCATCATTTTTATTTGTTTGTTTGTTTGTTTGTTTTTTGAGACAGGGTTTCTCTGGGTAGCCTTGGCTGTCGTGAAATTTGCCCTGTAGACCAGGCTAGCCTTGAACTCAGAGCTCTACCTGCCTCTGCCTTCCAAGTGAGTGCTAGGATTAAAGGCAAGCACCACCACAGACAGGTCAGTATTATTTTTTTTTTAATTACATTTTAGCCGGGCAGTGGTGGCGCATACCTTTAATCCCAGCACTTGGGAGGCAGAGGCAGGTGGATTTCTGAGTTCGAGGCCAGCCTGGTCTACAGAGTGAGTTCCAGGACAGCCAGGGCTACACAGAGAAACCCTGTCTCAAAACCAAAAAAAAAAAAAAAAAAAAAAAATTACATTTTAGTTTGTTTGTTTGCACATGTGGAGGTTGGAGGACAACTTGCTGGAGTTGGTTTTCAGTCTCCTTGCAGATCCTGGGGATTGAACTCAGGTTGTGAAACTCGGCAACAGGTGCTTTTGTCCACTAACCTGTCTCCTCCTGGCCCCATCTCTTATTACTTCTGACTCACATTTCTCGGTCCTCACCACCCCTTGGAGGCCAGGCCTGTCACTGTCTCAGTCCGCATGCCGGCTGACAGCTCTGGATTGGTACCATTTCATAGTAAAACTTTGCTTATTATCCCAGAGTCTGTCCGGCCTTTTGTTTCTGCACAGACAGCTATGTTTTGATTGTGGCTTTAACACTTTCTGCCAAATGCCGCACTCTCCCCAACTGTCCCATCTGTAGCTCCAATCTGATACGTCTGCCTTGAAACCGTTCCTTCTGAGCGCGAGCTGGGCTGCCTGAGTCAAGAATACGGTTTAATTCTCTGACAAGAGGACTTGGTTTTCCTCTCACCTATCACTCACCAGCGCAGACTAGTGGGTTCAAAACAGGTGCTTCTTTTGCACCCGGGTGGATGTCTGTCACTAGGAGAATGGCTCAGGAAGACTTG
>JANHMN010000024.1:6025645-6065418 GCA_030674055.1 Rhabdomys pumilio | reverse complement strand
CACACACACACACACACACACACACAAAACCAATTAAAAAAGAGACCTATGCTTTTAAGGAAAGAAAAAAGAATGAGAATCTATGTGTATCTGCTATCCTCTCCTTCTTTTGTCTCCCCTTCAGTATTGGGAATGGAGCCCAGCCTCAGGCGTAATAGGCATTCGCTGTACTACTGAGCTGCCTCCCAGCCAGGGATAACCTTGGAGTTTTTTATTATTAATTAATTAATCAACTAATTAATGTGTCTATTAACCTATTATCTATCTATCTATCTATCTATCTATCTATCTATCTATCTATCTATCTATCTATCTATCTATCTATTGAGGTGGTGTCTGACAGTGTTGCCTGACTGACTATGTAGACCAGGCTGGCCTTGAACTCATAGAAAGCTGCCTGCCTGTGCCTCTGGAGAGCTGGGATTAAAGGTGTGCACCACCATTCCTGGCCACCCTCTGAGGTTTGATGGCCTACTTGCCCTTCCATCATTTTGAGTAGTTAAGAGTTAACATTTCATTTCATAAGCTCTGTAATGAAACAGTCTAATCCCCATATGACTTGGCAAAGAGCTATTACACCTCCATTTGGGAGAGGAGGAGAGGAGGCCTCAGCACTTTACCACCGTCTCATGCATGCACTCAGAGATCCACCTGCCTCTAGTGGGATTAAAGGCATGTACCATCACCACTGCCAAGATGCATGCATTCTTAAAACCAAACCAAACCAAAACAAAAAAACCCTAAAGAACTCAGTCAAGACTTTACTGAACATCCTTGTATGCTAGAAACTGGGTTCCGAGCTCAACTGGAAGTTCATCTAGTGAGGGAAATAAAGAAACCTACAACTGTTATAGCTATTGTCCCAGAGTGAGCCAGGACCCAGGGATCAAAGACCAAGGAAGGCTTCCTGGGAGAGGTGATACTGAAGGGACCAGTGTGGTTTGTCAGGGGAGAGGAGGGGTTTCAGGACCTTGTGGCTTCGTGGTAGAATACAGGTTTAGCATGTGCCAAGTCTGACCTCTTTAGAAACAACAGAGAATGTGCATATCAGAACAGAGTAGTAGAACCTTGTTTAACACATGGAGGAGGAGATATAAGATATGACTGGGATGAACTGGGAGAAGCTGGGAGAAGCCAGTTGAGAAGGTGCATACTTTCTCCTGAGGGCTATAGGTGTTATCTGGAGTCCCGACACTTTCTCTGTCTCCTAATCCCACGTTTGTTGCTAGGTAACCCTTTTAGGGCTAGGTTTCATCTCCAGATTGAGTCGGGAGGACAGGAGAACCTTCCTTAATTCCAGGATGAGCCTGCCAAGCACAGGCTGACCTTACTTACTGAATGAGTCATATGGTGAGCGCGCTCGAGAACACATACACACACACATGTACACACACACATACATACACACACACATACACACACACATACATACACACATACATATGTACACACACATACATACACATATGTACGTACACACATACATACACACATATATATGTACACACACATACATACACAGATACATACATACGTACATACACATACGTACACACATACACATACACACATACATACACACATACATACGTACACACATATACATACATGCATACACATACACACATACATATGTACACACACATACATACACACACATACATATGTACACACATACGTACACACATACATATACATACGTATGTACACACATACGTACATACACAAAGATACATACACACATACATATGTACACACACATACATACATACACACAGATACATACATATGTACACACACATACACACATACATGCACACATATATGCATACATACACACATACATACATACGTACACACATACATACACATATACATACATACACACACACACACACACACACACACCCACACACACACACACACACCCTCCCTCCTGCCTCCCATCAGTTTGACTCTCCTTGGACTCACAGAGCCTGGTAGACCAGTGTGGGACTGTTGCTGAGTACTTTTGCTGTGGATCCAGCTTGAATGAAACTACCTTTCTGAAGAGAAGGGGCTCATGCACCCCTTTCTCTCAGTTTAGGGGTACAGCAGTTGCTCTGTGTGGGTTCTGAGAGTGGTAGTAGCTATGCTGGTTAGTATCTGCCTCCTCCACTTCACCTGCCTTTCTTCCAGGAACAGGCTTGGTGACAGCCTCACACCGGCCCCAGTGCTTCACAACTAGGTCCATGTGGGATGTTCCATTGTTCTCACTGTTAGCTTAGTTCCCTGCAGGTGGGGTCAGCCTGGTCATCTCTTGTCCCCTACGGCATTGTGTGTCTGGCACATGGAGGATGCGCAGAGGGCGAAGACATGGGTCTCATCATTGTAGAACATTAGTGATCATTTCTAGGGCACCAACAGTGTAGACAGTGCATGGCCCTAAGTTCCTTACCTCACTTAATGAGGGTTAATTCATTTAACCCTCCAAGCAGCCCTGTAAGGTAGGTGCTTCTTGGAATCCTTGCAGTTAAGAGGAAGAAACCGAAGTACTGTAGTCAAATAATTTGGCTGAAATTGCATGTCCTGCCTCCCTTTAGCATTCCTTGGGAGCCTGGGTTGGCACGTCAGTTGGCTGCCAGGTCTGCAGTGGCTCTGTCTTTGGCTTCAGCAGATACTGTACTAGAACAGCAGATGCATGTTGAAGCCTTTTCCTTTAGCTGCGGACTCGCCTTGTGATACTTAGCTTCCCACATAGTGGAATATCTGAATTAAACCTCAAGCTGTTATTAAGGGAAGGCTTATATCTGCCTGCGGGTTTGCAGTTGAAGGCCGTGATTGATTAGGCCCCTCTCGTTTTGAGTCCTGTATCTGGCAGGACCCTGTTGCACAGCAAAGATCATAAGTCAAGGAGCAAAGAGATGAAGGGTGTGAGGTCCCACAGCCTCTTTCAAGGGCATGTCCCTGGGCCTTCCATTAAGACCTAGATCCTAAAAGTTCCACTCCCTCTTGGTAATGCCACCCTGAGGCAAGTCTCCATCACATGAGCCTTTTGGAGGACACTTCAAATCCAAACTATATTACACTCTTTGTTTTAATCTTCAGGATAGGGAATCAGGAAGCCTTAAAAAGCCCTCATCAGGTCTTGTTCAGCCCGACAGCCTAAGTGCCAACGCAGATGGTTTTCTTGAAGGAGGCTCTGAGCCTGAGCCCAGGAGAGACCACTGGCTGTATTCTGAGGGAAGGCGTTCTGTCTCTATTTTGGTCAACTCTGTGAAGAATTTAGCAGAAGCCTTGGGTTTTTACTAGTGAGTTTGCCTGAAACACAGGGTGTGGTCGCTGTGTTAAGCACGCAGCTTAGCTCTCCCTTCAGGAGACCGGGCAAGAGCACAGTTTAGAAAATTGACAACTGCCAGCCGCTGGTCCTTTGGTCTTTCCTGTTCATGCCAAGACTCTGCTTCCTCCTAGTGTGTTTGGAAACAGGGCCTTTCCTGCCTGATGTGGGACTTTTCTGATGGCAGCCTGTTTGAGCACTCTGCTTGGCTTAGATTTTTTTCAGAAACTGTCAATGTGTCCTTTCTCTCTGTCACAGCTGATGGACCTGTGTCTGTTCTGAAGTCCCCTTCTCTTTTGTTACCTCTGCCTGATCTCCTACCCAGCCAATAGCATTTGCTTCTCAGAGACCCCAGGCTGAGAGTCCTGGACAGAAAATGCTGTCTGTGGGGTTGCTGGCTTGTGCAGGGAGACTTGGTTGGGGAGGGGTACCCATCTTATATTTTCCCTCTGCCTTTGAAAAGTGAAAAATAAAAGTTCCAGTCTTTGCTATTGTTCTCTTGTATGATATCTATCCTCATTTTGAGTAAATGTTGGCTCCTGAGGACTGAGGGTTTGGTTGATGGGGCTGGAGCATGTGGCAGATGATGGCAGAGTTGTGGTAATTTCTAAGCCCATCGTGGACAGTTCCCTGGTTGGATATGTCTGTACTACCGTAGAAATTTCCATTCTGTTTATTGGATATGGGCCAAGGGGCAGCAATCTGCATTTTGCAAAGCTAATCGGGCAACTGAAAGATGGTTCACAAAGCTTAAAACTTCATACTGCCCTTGCACAGCCGACCTGAGTTCAGGTCCTCATACCTAATTAGGTTGTTTACAACTGCTCATAATTCTAGTTCCAGTAAAATCCAATGCTTCTGGCCTCTACAGACACCTGTACTCACATGTAAATACCTCTTGCCTCTCTCCTCACATAATTAAACCAATATTTTTTATTTATTTATTTATTTATTTATTTATTTATTTTTTTGTAAAAAAAGCTGTTTGGGAGTGCCAGGGAGACAGTTCTTTGGGTAAAGTGCTCCGGGTGCAAGCATGTGGATGTGAGTTCTGATCCCTAACACTCATTTAAAAATCCAGGTATGGCCGCATACGTCTGTAACCCCAGTAGTGGGAGCAGAGAGAAGGTGGATCCCTGGAGCATGCTGACCAGATGGTCTGACCAAATTGGTGAGCTCCAGATTCAGTGAGAGGTCATATTTCAGAGCAACTGAAGAAGACACCTGATGTCAACCTCTGGTTTTCATATGCACTTGTGAGCGCTTGTGCTTGAGTGTGTGCATGTGTGCGCGCGCACACACAGACACAGACACACACACAGACACACACACACACACACACACACACACACAGTTATGTGGGATAACATTAGGGTCAGTGTTCAAACAGGTCACCTGAGAGTCAAGGAATGGCCACTCTCTTGTGTCAGTCTCTAAACTTTGCCTTCTTGCTGACATTATCTTCGCTCCTCAGGAGTCTCCAAGAACCAGCCAGCCAGACAAGAAGGATGTTTCTCTTGACTCAGATGCTGATCGCCTCCCAACTCCCGGCAAGCTGTTCAGCCAGGGTGCAGACAGTAGTGTGGGCAGTGCCAACGACAGCAAGTCCCAAGGAAGAGGGGCAGGTCCCTGGAACCCACAGAAAGAAAACGAGAATAGCAATCCCAAGGCTTCTTCAAGTCAGGTGGCTCCTGGGTTGGACCCTGGGGGTGATCAGCCTTCCAGGGCCTCTAAAAAGGAGCAGGCAGAGGACTCAGTGGGTGCAGGAGAGGAGGCTTCCAGGAGGGAAAGTGCAGCCAAGGAGCCAAAGGAGGCTTCTGCCCTGGAGGAGAACACCTCAGATGTCAGTGAGGTAAGTCCCAAGGCAGTTGCCAGCTGCCATCTGCTGCTGCTGTCCCAGCCCTTACCACTTCCTGCTCTCAGTGTCTGTTTTACTAAGTCTGGAGCTGCATTCAGATGGCAATATCAGCTAGAGCCCTTAATTGTGACAAATATGCCCAGACCCAGCAGGCAGTAAAATCCTGAATGAAATTGCAGAGCTGCTGGCACTGGGAACTCAGAACAGAAATGTGCTTTTCCATCAGCATCCCTGAGATGTTCATGCTCTGAGTTCCTCCTCACCCCTTCTCCCTGCCCCTGTGTTGGTCTGCTACAGTCTGAGTTCCTATAGAGAAGGGTGGGAGTGTGTGTGCGTGCGCGTGCGTGTACATGTGTGTGTGTGTGTTGGTGTGGGGGTGGGATAAGGGCTACCAGAGTTGAGTGTTCTGCACCCAGCATAGGTAAGTCAGATTACCCAATGACTCTTTTCATCTATTTCTGTGACAATTGCTATTCCAATCCAAAATATGTAAGTGTGTGTGTATATATATATATATATATATATATATATATATATACACACACACACACACATATATATATATGTATGTATATATATACACATACACATATATATGTATATATATATATATATATATATATATATATATATATATAAACATGCACGCACATACACATACCTAAATATACACATACATACATATATGTATTTATATAAATACACAGACATATATACCTAAATACATATACACACACACGCATGCACACATATATATCTAAATACATACACACACATGCACACACACTTGCACACTCTGCATATACATGAGTATGCACACACATTAAGATACACTTTATTTTTTAAGATAGCATCAAGCATGTATGCTGCTGACTTCCTGTGTCCACTATTACTCTCCTTTTCTGTCTAAATCCTGCAGATCTGATCTGGGCTGTGCTTGTCCACTCTCAGCGTTAGAACCTAGCCCCGTTCCTGTGTAGGTGTTTGTATCTGTTAGTTTTCAAAGTGGGTAGATGTTCATCTTGGGCTCAGTTCTATGTCAGCCCTGTGGTCTGGGGGAATTCCGTGGACAGCAGCCCTGAATATCTGGGGGGTTTTCTCTATGATATGTTCCTACAGGAGTCAGAGATCCACGAACACTTGAAGGATCCCCAACACTCAGAGTCTAAAGCTTCTGGCCCTAAGTCTTTCCTTGGCCTGGTGAGTTGCAGGGAGGCACAGCAGGGCTCCATGTAAGAACTTGGCTTTTCTTTTTTCCCAGAGAAGTAGTTTACCAGTGGTCACACAGCTGGGGTCAGAATCAGCTCCCGTGAGTTCTAGGTTCTCAGCTCAGTAGTCAGAGGGAGCACTGTCTACCTCTTTGGTTTGCTGCGAAGCTAAGTGAGGCAGTGTTTAGACACTGTGACAAGCTAGTGTCAGTGCCATTCCTTTGTGTGACTTGTCTAGAGGCCACTTGAGCTGCCTGGGGCTCCAGGCTATTCGTGGGCCATTCTGAAAGTCAAGGCTTTTGTCCTGCACTGCCAGGTCATTCCTTTCCTAGGCCTTCCATCCAGCCTTCTCAGTCTGAGTCTTAAAGGGAAGATTTGGCTCCTTTTGGCCCATTGTTACCTCTGCATGTCCCTTCCATCTGTTCAGAGGAGGAGGGGGTAAGGGAAGGGATTATTGGGAGAGGGTCAGGGATGAACAGAAGATAGGAGGGGTTCAGAGGAGTTAGACAGCAGAGTGCTCTGGCCCCACACTGAGCCGTGGGCTTTGGAAGCAGATGGCAGCTGCATTAGATAGAGTAGAATTCAAACTGAAGGGAAAATATCATAATCCAAGACAACCCCATGAACTAGAAAGGCTAGAAAGATGCGGGAAAAAAATTATTGGTAAGAACAAAAGAAAACAAAAACTCAAAACAAAACAAAATACCCATCCAAAGCCCAAAACAGGACAATAAAATCCTTACCAAGCCAACTTGACACTTGACAGTGATGGATAACTGTGTCACAGAACTCTCGGAAGCATGTGGCCTGGTCCTTGCCAAGCCGCCACTGTGTGCTGCTTGTACCAGTCAGTCAGCATTCTCCTTCACTCTGGGTGTGGGGCGAGGAAGCTGGAGACAGCAGGACCAGACCTTGCCTGGGCATCCCACCATCCATCAAACCGATGACAGAACTGTCCCTGCTAGAATACAATCAGATAGCAACCCTTCACTTAACCCGGCGGGGATCTTACACCCAGGTGGGGTACAGTGAGATCCTGTGGCAGCCGAAGGGCAGTGAGGAATTGTGGGCATCTGCTGTTTGTCCCCAAGAGGACTCTCGACAGAGAGCACTGCTAATGAATCCCATTATGTAGAGAGGGGCCCACCTATGGGAAGAGGGAAGGAATGAGCTGTAAGAAGTCCTTCAAGCCTCAACTTCCAAGCCACCCATGGGTTGGAGTGTGCTGGCACTTCTGCCCTGCTTGGGCATAGGATGAGAGGGAAGTGGGAGACAGCTGAGAAGAGTCAGGCCCGGGCCTCATCTGACCTGCAGTCCCCTTGTTAGCAGCTTTTTGTCCTGGGCCAAATTACATGCCCTCCCCAGCCTGCAGCTGGGTCTGCAGAGTGTGAGCATTCCAATCTTGTGGGGTTATTTTCATCTGTAATTTTTTTATGAAGAATACCAAACCTATAGGAAAACCAGAAGGATTTTACAGTGAGTCTCCACAGTGTCCACTCAGGGCCTGCAGTGATGTTTTGACTCTGCTTCTTATCATTTTGCCTGCTTTGAGAACTTAGATGTCACAGTGCTGAGCTCGGTGCTTAGGACACAGTGCATATCCTTCTGAAGGGCTGGCAAGCACTGACCATGGTGAGAGCAGAGCTTACTTCTCATCTCCACCACCTGCAGGACTTTGGCTTTCGTGGCCGGATCTTGGAGCACCTGCTGGATGGTGACACGCTTTCTCCTGTCGTGGGTGGAGCCCAGTGGGAGGTGAGTCTGAGTGGTCTAGGCCTCGGCCTCACTTTCTCTGGAGTGACCCAGGATGACTCCTGCCTGTCACAGTGTGGACTTCTGGACATTCTCTTTCTCTAGACACTTGCCTCTGGTGGGGCTTCTGGCCATGATTGCTTTGTCTTGCTGCTGTACATTGGAACATTCTGGCCCTGCTGTGTGTCCATTTCTTCATTCAGCAACTGAGGGTTGACCACCTGCCCACCCACCCATTCTGACTCTGCCACCCAGCAGCTGGTTGTGCCACTTGCCTTACCAGTCTGCACACACTGCACCTTGTGACTGCTCTGCCAGGCTTGCTGCTTCTCTTTTCAGCCCTGAATCTTCTTTAGGCTTTGAGACCCAGTTATGGTGTCTGTTTGGAGGAGGTGACTTACCCTTCTCTGCACCCGGGATTTTTCCTTTGCTTTTACAATGTTTTGTCTGTCTTCTCGGCCTCCACCCGGAGGGTACAAAGGTGCCTGAAGCACAGATGCTGCCTTAGGGGACCTTAAGTCAGGGCGCTTGTTCTCCTCTGAGGGCTGCTGGAAGAGGGAATCTGGTCCACAGTCTCTGTGGGTTTTAGGGAGCAGCTGGTTTGAGTAAATGGGAATCCGCTATTGGATAAAACAACAGGATGTTATGAACCCAGCCTGGGAGCCCGTGGTGGGATGCATGCCAGTATACACGGATGCACAGTGTTTTCAGACTACATTTGGCCCCACACACTCCTCTCAGTGCCTTTCTGGTGCCTTTCTGGGTGACGGCCCTGTTATCAGGTCTCCGATAGACTTTGGATACCCTCTGTTCAAAGTGCTGAGGATGTGTAGGCGGGACAAGGGTAGGCAGGGTTAGGGAGGGAGGGCTTGGTGCGGCTGCACTGTGAGGCCCCTTTGGTGACAAGTAACTAGGAAGCCACCAGGTCCGTAGGGCAGGGTAGGTTCTGTGACATGGCTTGGATTTAATTCCCAGAGGCTACTGCCTGTTGGCAGCCAATCCTGACCAAGGAAGTTCTAATTCATACTTCAGCCAGCGTGTTGGAGTGTGGGTGATACACGAGATACTCTGGCTGACTGGCCAGCAGGGCCTCTGACAGGGCTCAGACTGCAGCTGTCTCCTGTTCTCAGGATGTGGAAGGGTGAGCTACTGGAGGACGTAGCAGCCACCACTTCACAGCACAAAACCATAGGTGCAGTCGGCTTTGTGGTCCCCCCGGGCTATTGCCTCCTCCTCTCTGTTCTGATCCTTCCCAAGGCAAAGGCAAGGAATATGGAGGGCCTTGGAATTAAATTATATTGGGTTTTATTCACCTAAAAATTATTTTGAGGACTGGGTGTGTACATGCGTGAAACCCTGAATTCCATCCCGAACACCAGAAGAAATTTATACATACAATAAACTGCATATTTAAGGAGAAAAGTTTGATACATTTTACCACAGGTGTTCCTTTGAAACTATAAGAACAGTTGAAATAACAACCTCCCTTCCATTGCTGGACACTGAACATAAGGTTTTGTATATGCTAGGCAGGTCCTCTGCCACTCAGCTCTACCTTAGCACCCTGGTTCCTGCCCTTAAAATAATATCCCTCTAAGTTAAACTTGCAATGCTCCTGCTTCCGCCTTGGGACTAGATCTTAAAAAACAAACCTCAGGAGTAGAGGTAAGGCTGGGATCCTGGGGTCCTGAGTAGTTAGCCGGGCCAGAGGCTTGGCGTGTGCTTGTTACAATCTCCTTTCCACAATGTCCAGCCTGCAGGAGAACCCCTCCTCCTCTCAACTATGTCGGTAAAGCATGCCTTCCAGGGCTTCAGTAAGGGTGAAATGTGTCACCACACATGTCCCACATTGGGGTCCTTTCTTCCTTTTCCGGGGCAAAAGTTCTAAGGGGCAAGTAAAACTACTCAGAGGAGCCACTGTGTGGCTTTCTCCGAGTTATCCTTTCTTCTATGTCTGGAGGCTGCTTCAGTTTGTTGAAGTACAGGCCGTGAAGCAAGAAGGGGACAGACAGACAGAATGGTATGGTCTGTGGCCAGCTCCAGTCTGCCTCTGTCCTCACAGCCCTGGAGTCCTCTGTGGCCGTGGGCTCACTTTGAGTTTGTCTTACAGTCACCCTGCTTTGTCACTTATACTTTAGTTGGTGAAGTCCAGTCGGTATGTGTGGTCCCTTTTTCTTTGAGAACATGAGAACAAGAGGAGATCTTGGGTGCTTTGTGGGAAAGATGCACAGTGCATTGAGCTCTAGGAGGAAGATGAGGTGGGGTGGGGAGGGCGTGCCTGCTGGTCATTGTGTGGCCCTGGCTCTGCCCAGGTCCATGCAATGAGGAGCAGCACCCCTGACAGGGAGCCCTTCTGCCTCAGGCTCTGAGAGGCACTCACAGATGCATTGCTAGTTGTAATGTAATTTGGGGGGAGCTGGGTTTTCGTGCAAGGCCTGCCCTTGGCTAACCACCCAGATGTCAGAGTCAGATACAACTGCTGGGGTTCAGGTGGCCAGAGGGGAAGTGTCTGTATGAAGGGGACACAGGGCTGGGACCCCACTGGGAAAGACGGAGAGGGTCTCTCTCCTTCCCTTCCTCTCCCAATCAACCTGAGTCTCAGAGTAGGCGGTGTTCCTGTCAGGAGTGCCATTCCTAGAGTGGGGCCTGGGGCTGGCACGGGGCTTCTCTTTCTCTCCATCTTAGGCTGAGGGAGGAGATGAGAGAGGAGGGGCTGGCATTGTAGCCTGCCTTCTTTGGGCAGAAGCTGTGTTCATATGTAGAACATTTCACCCTTACTGAAGCCTGGTAGGCATGCTTTAACGACACAACTGAGGGGAGGAGGGGTCCTCCTGCAGGGTGGACATTCTGGAACAAAGAGTAGATCCCAGGCTGACTTCACCATTGCATTTCTTTACAAAATATTCGAAATCATCAAAAATTGCCATTTTTTTTTTAAACCGGCTTTCTAAATTTGCCTAGATACCCAAGATGTGAATAAGATTTGGGAGTTTATTTTCAAACGGATGCTGTAATACCAGACTTGGGGTGGGGTGGGGCAGAGGGAGCTCACTGTCTGTGATGGGATTCACATCCTGGAGTGGAGTCGTGGAAGGGATGTTGCACTCTCCTTCCGGGAGTCAGATGGTGCCCTCAGGCTTGGGGCATAGCCTTCCCTGTCCCACCTAGCTGATGCACTTGCCCAGTGCCTTTGTTCTGACCGTTTTATTTTGACAGCCCTGTACCACAGCCTTGTTGACCCAGGTCTCGGTGAGTTTAGGGTGTTTGCGGAGATCATTGCCTTATCTTTGCGGCTAGCAGTGCAGGCTCCAGGCAGCAGGCCAGGTTCTTAGGGTCCCCCTGCCCCCTGTTTCTGGCCCTTATCTATGTATATAGTGACCATATTTATTTATCTCCCTTTCCAGTTGTGGGTCATGGGCTTAGCTAGAGCTTAGGAAGCTTCCTTCTACAGACAGACCTGTCCTGTGTCTCAGCAGCCCTGGTCCTCTCCAGAGGCACCGCAGTGTTCCCGCTGGCTGTTTGACTCACAGGATGAGACACTTACACTGCAGAGCTCCCTAAAGCACCTCTTCTTTGATTTCTTGCTTTCAGGCCCAGGGGTTAGGCCAAGAAGAACAAGATGACAGCAAGTCCAGCAGAGCTGAGCCACAGAGCAAGCATAGCCAAGTCTCGGAGAGGTATAGTGGGAGGTTTTGTGTGTCAGGAGGGTGTGGGCATGGCTAGGATTCCTAGTCCTTATGGTTGCTGGAAGACAGATGGGGACCTGGCTGGCTGGCCTTACGTGCGGTGTGTTTATGTGACAGGAGGTGGGAGGTGGGCAGGATGGACCCTGCCAGTGGTGGTGTACTATGACAGGAGTGTGAAGTGTCACTTGGCAGGACTTTGCACATGGCTCTGTGATTAGTCCAGGGCTCTGTCCTACTTATTGGAGTGGGTCGATTAAGCTGTGTATATCTGGCCGTGAGCCAGGGCTGAAGCGGTCTGTTGGGGGTCTCCAGAGCCATGTTCTTAGTGCCGAAGCTCCGAGTTCTGAGCCAGGGTTCCTCCTTTGATGGTAGAGTTGGCTGTGCAGACTGTGTGTGTGTGTGTGTGTGTGTGTGTGTGTGTGTGTGTGTGTGTGTGTGTGATGTTGACCCCTGGCCTTATCCTATAAAAGGAGGAGGGCCACCAACCAAGAAAATGCAGGGTAGTAGTCGTCTCTTCTTGGGTCTGCATTCCTCCTTCTTTGGAGTGTTCAGTCATGCTCCTGTATCAGTTATCATCTGACCACTGGAGTCTGGCATCTCCTTTCCACACTTATTTTTATTTATTTTTATTTTTTATTGGTTATTTTATTTAGTTACATTTCAAATGTTATCCGCCTTCCCGGCTCCCCCCACCACAAGCCCCCTCCCCCTATTTTTATTTTTGTTTAAGATTTATTTTATGTGTGTGAATGCTTTGCCTATGTGTATGACTATGTACCATGTGTGTGCTTGGTGCCTGAGAGGGGTCAGCAGAAGATGTTAGATCCCCTGGGACTGGAGTTACAGATGGTAACTGAGTCATCTCTTCGACCTTTCTTTTCACCATTAAAAAAAAAAAACCTATTTGATTTTTTTTTAAGTGTGTGTGTATGTGTATCTCTCTGTGTGTGCGTGCATGTGTACTCATGAATGTGAGTATCCACAGAGGCCAGAGGTGTCAAATCTCCTGGAGCTGAAATTACAGGTAGTTGTGAGCTGTCTGGCACAGGTGCCAGGATTTGAACTCAGGTCCTTAGAAAAACAAGGCATGATCTTAACCACTGGTCTATCTCTCTAGCCCTTCCTTTCCCTATTTTCCCTTAATTCTTTCCTCGCTCCCTGGCCCTGGTGATGGTGAGTTCTGAGAACAGACTAGACGTGAAGATGTTCAGCTGCTGTACCAGGCAAATGCAGCAGGGCTCCCAGATCACGGCCTGCAGGAGGGCGCTGAGAATGGGGAGGCTGTCCTGCTGCGTGTGTGCCTGCGGTGTCTGGACTCTCTGTGGGTGTGGGGGACTGGTGCACACTACGCCCATGCCCTCTACATTCACTTCTGGCTTTCCAACTGAAGGCCTAACCCTGCTCCTCTGGCTGCCCCGACCAGGCTGTCTTCTCCATTTCTGCCCAGGGAACAGCTCCAGAGTGCTCTTCACAGCCAGGCCACTGAGGAAGGGCCTCTGCAGACCCTAGAGGGGCAGCCTGAGTGGAAGGAAGCAGAGGGGCCTGGGAAGGACTCTGTAGTCAGCCTCACTCCACTGTCCCTCCTCCAGAGGTAAGGATGAGGAAGAATGGTCCCTGGAGGTGACAAATCTGCCTCTTCATAGTTCTTTATTTCCAGCTAAAATTAGGGTAGCCAGCCTGACTGGGTGAGCCATAGGAACTCTTAAATAAGAGACTCCTGCTCGGGGAGACTTTACTGTTACCCTGGCTACTGCGTTCCTGCTAGGGGATCCCCATTCAGCTCTGTTGTCACCAGCATCTCCCTGCCAGGCAACAGCCCACCTCTAGTCTTAGACAAACTGAGCTGAAGCACTGCCTTGTCCCAGGCCCAGTCAGAGAGCAGTGCAGGAGCCCTGGACCTCCTGAAGCCACATAGAAGAACCTTTCTGTCTCAGCCTGGTCCAGAGCCCAGGGTGTATTTGCCAGTGCCTCTGTTCCCCTGGCAAGAGGAAGAGCTCAGTCTTAAGATTCATAGAGTTGGAATGAGCCCCAGGGGAAGCTGAGCTGTAGCAATGTTCAGTCAACAGCATCCGTTGAACACCTGCCGAGTACAGTGTTTCTAGGGTGATGGGACCATCTTTCTTGCCATGTGGGTGGGAATGGCTGATCATCACTTCAGATGACTTGAGAAGAGGCTGGGAGGGAGGGGAATGGGGGAGTGAGGCAGGGGAGTTTCTTTGGGGCTGCCCTCCTTGTCTCCATCATAGCTCTTTGACCCCAGTAGGCTCTTAAGTTGAGCCCTTTCCTTCCTACTGGTTCTAACATGGTTGCTTCTTTATTGCTTGCAAGGGAGCAGGCCCTGAGCCCACCTGCTTTCCCTGAGAGGGCTGAGGAAAAACACTCCCAGGCCGAGGAGCTGGGCCTTGGGCAGCAGGAGGCTGAGATCGAGGAGAAGGTGGCAGTGTGTCCCAGCTCACCTGTCTCTCCAGAGGTGTAAGGGCCAGTTTTATGTGTCTTTCCTGTCTTCCAGTGTATGGACTGCATGAATGCCCATTCCCCTTGAGTGGTGACAAGGAGTGGGGCAAAGGCTGGATGCATCCCACCAGCCGTCAGTGACTCTTGCCCAAGCTTAGTTCAGGTCGTTGGAGTACCTGCTAGGACCTAAGGTCTGAGGGTGGGTGAGGGGAAACTTTTGGTTCATTAGCAGGAACCAGGGGAGGCATGTTCTCTCCCCCAACCCCAACAAGCACTAGTTATCTCTTAAAACAAACATGGAATATTTTAGAAAGTAAATGGGGGCTTGGAGTGGGGTGCAGCGGGGGGAGGGGGGAGGGACTTGTTGGTGAGTCACAGGCTGAGCTGACTTATTCTCTTGGGCCTTGACTTGACCTCAGGTCTGAGGTGGCTGTGGCTCTGGGGTTTGTTGGTTTCCCCAGGTGAATGAGGCCTACAAAGGGCCCAGAGCTGCTGAGCAGACAATTTTTCTGAGGCTGACTCACTGAGAGCTGCCCAGGACACCGAGCCCTTTTTTTCTTCATCCTCACCCTGCTGGAGTCATGGGAATGCAGCAGCCACATTTTTTCCCCCCCAAACAGTGAGCTAGTTCTCCTACAGTGACAAACATGTGGCTTTCTCAGGTCCCCTGGGAGGCTGCCACAACGGATCAGGGTGCTCACTGTTCATGACAACAGGAGCTGACATGGTTCAGAGAGAGGGTGGAGCTAGGTGGAGGTTAGGAGGTGGTCCCAGGCCCTCTGTGGAGGTGGGACAGAGGCTCAGCTAGGTTCCTCTCCAGGTACCTTGGCTGCTCAGTGCTCTGACGTGGCATGTTTCTTCCTGTCTCTGATGTGCCTTCTGGGGTCTCCAGATATTTGACTGACCCTCTAGGTTCCTCTGGGTGTCTGCTTTACTTCTCTTGAGTCTTTTCCGGTAGGAACTGGTTGGTTTTCAGAGTGGTGTGGGTAGTTCTCCATCTGGCAGCTGAGTCTGAAGGGCTAGGTGGCAAACTTCACCTTGTCTGCATCTTTTGTGAGCAGTTGCAGAATAATAAATGGATCCAAGCCACACCCAAGCTGCATAGCTAAGTTGAAGAGCATGTATATGCCTAGCATTTACAAGGTCCTAATTTGGTCCAGGGTAGGGGGGAGCGGGGGTGTCTGGCTCTCTAGCAGTAGTGCCCTCTCCTTTAGAATGCTCCTGGGACTCCCTACTTTCCCACCCTGCTTACCCCCGTGGATCATTGAGTTACTTGGTGGCCAGCCTGAAATGGCTGTTCCCCATTATCTCCCAGGACTGGAAACTGGGTCTCACAGAGGCTGATACCTGAACGGTTGGCCTGAAACCAGACCTACTTCTTCCAGAGCCACTCGCCCTCCTGTTAGATCTTTCAGGCATCATTCAGTGCTTTTGAGCTAAGCAAGGTGTTCAGCATAACCGAGTCTTTAAACCAGGGAGGCAGGAAACAGCCTCGTTTGCCTGTTTGCCAGGTGTGCAGGCAGGTTCACTGGTGTGTATAGCCTGGGCACGTGTGGTCTGATGTCTCATCTCCCTGCAGCGTCTGTCCCTAGGGCTCCACATAGCTCTGCAGCCCACAAGGGAGGCAGACATTAAAAGGTACTGTCGCTGGGAGGAAAAAAAAAATGTTTTCTGCCAGGGTTGGAAATGAGCTGGAGGGTTGATGAGGCAGAGAGCTGGGAGGGAAGGCTCTTGTGGAGGGCAGTATTCTCAGAGGAGGTAGCAGCCATGTTGCTATATCTGCCATCAGCTGGGCTGTATCAGGGGACTGAGGGAAGCCAGGATGTGGAAGGCGGGAGGGGACAAGAGTTGGGGGCTGAGAATTGATAGCACGGTTCAGGGTTGTTTTCTGAGTTCTGATCTTAGAAACAGGGAAGGATGAAACAGTCTTGATGCCATTTCAGGGATGTTACTAGCCTTTTCTGTCTTCCTCTCACTAGACTTCGTGAGCCGCAGTGAGATTCTTCACCATTCTGATCTGTCCCCTCCTGCTGCCTTCTGTCTGCCTCTCTGCTGAGCTGCAGGGAGGGGTTCTCAGAGCTCTCAGTCAAGCTGGGCAGCTCTGCTGTTTGACTTTCAAGTGGTTCTCGGATTCAGGTCCTGCCCATGTATTCCTGCTGGACGGAGCCATGGCACTGTGCAAGAAGAGTGCTTCTGTGTTGAGGCCGGTTGGAGTGGGAGGCACAGGGACCCAGGAGTGCATGTGCCTCCTGGCCTTTGAGGAAGTAAAACACTTTAACCTGACACTGCTTTCATGGCTCACAGTTGTCACTGGTATTTTGACATTTTCTGTTTTAGTCCTCAAGATTCTCTATAGCAGTGGTTCTCAACCCTCCTAATGCTGTAACCCGGTAATACGGTTCCTCACATCGTGTTGATCCCTCAAGCATACAATTGTTTTTTGTTGCTACTTCGTAACTGTAATTTTGCTGCCATTATGTGTCATAATATAAATATCTGATATGCAGAATGTCTGATATGTGGCCCCCAAAGGGGTCACAACCCCCACAGGTTGAGAACCACTGCTTTAGACACACAGGAAACTAATGTCGTGGGCATCTTCCTAATAGTTCTGTGTACCCATGTTAGCTCAGGGTTTCACATTCATGTTTGGCTCTTGGAAGCACCCGGCTCCTTTGGTAGCAAGGCAGGGAGCTTTGTAGCTTCTTCTGCATTGCCTTGCCCTCAGCTTGGTTTGGGAGCCAGAGAACAGACTCTAGGACCAAATTAGGACCTGGGCAGAGCTTGAGTAGGGGGCACAGACACAGGAGTGCAAGCATCCATGGGAGAACCCCCGAGGGACAGAACTTTGTTCTCCTCTGTCAGTTCTGGACCTGTGGGACCCTGGTGGGTACTAACGCTGCAGTGGTAAGCTGCCCTCTCCCTCACGCAGGCAAACTGCAGAGGCTGCATCTCCTCAACAGCAGCTCTCAGAGGCTATACCCAAGGGCATGGAAGAGGCAGTGACCCAGGAACTGGAGGAGGACCAGAGGCTGCTGCTGGGGTTGCAGAAAGAGAAGCCACAGCAGCTGGAAGAGGGGCTGTGGAGAGAGGAGGAGGAAAAGGAGGAGGGAGAGGAAGAGGAAGAGAAGGAAGAAGAGGAGGGGGAGGAAGAGGAGGAGGAAGAAAAAGAGGAGGAGGAGGAAGAGGAGGAAGAGGAAGAGCGCCAGCTTTACCAGCAGAAGGAGAAGTCCCTCAGGTCTGTTTCTTCCCTGTGGAGGGACTTGGGGAGTGAGGGGTACCCACTGGGATGCCCACAACCTCACCAAGTGGCTCTTAGAAACCTTACCCAGAAACCTGAGCTGGAATTGCATTGAGTACCCAAGAAAGCATCTCTGGCTTGGCTTTCTTGATGTCAAGGGACACTGGAAAGGTGGTCCAGTAGCCAGCACCGTTCTCCTCAGAAGAAAAGGGCAATGTCTACCAACATGGTCATAAGCAGCATGTCACAGCCTGAGCCACAGGTGCTTCAGAACCACGTTGACAGTTTAGCACCACATCTTGTCCTTCTCGACACAACATCCAAGAGTGGCTAAGAGTTACCATTTTAGACCATAGATAGCAAATATATGCTTAATTTTGAAGAAACAAACCAGAAAACTGACACCTAAATAATGGGAGGTCAGGTTCAATCTTTTCATGAGCCCACCATAGGCGCTCTGACCCAGTGCCACCCTCTCTCAAACTTCTTTGGGTCCCTGAAGACTATCTTCTTTCTGTCAACTAAAGGTCAGGGCAGTAGCTAAACAGCTTACCTCAAAATACAGCACCCTGAGGCTTCTCCTAAGAGCTCCGAGTTTGTGGTGGAGACCAGGGTGCAGGAAGTATCTGCCGCAAGGCCTAGAACATGGTAGATGCCCCTTAAATGGTGTTTGTCTAGCCAGTCGTGACTAAGTGATTTCTCTGTGAGTAAGAGGCGTGCCTGGCTCTCCTTGAAGCAAGACCTGGTTTTTCTTTCTACACATGTTTTTGTGGGTGTGGGTCCTCCTCCTTGAAGCTTAATGGGAAGACAGGCAGGCCCTTGGCCTTTTGTTTTGTCAGGTGTAAAATGGAAGGCCTGAATCATTCTAATTTCCCTGTCAGCCCCTCGGTCAATGGTGGCTGTGTAAATTTTGCAACAGAAAAAAGACAGGGATTTCGGGGAATCCAAGAGGAAGAATTTGCATTTTGCTCAGGTTTTTTTCCCCCCTTATTACAGAGGAAAGCAGTGGTATGAATCACTTGAAATAGGAGATAATCCTAACTCTGTTTTGGCTCTGGAATTCACTCCAGACCTTTGCAAAGAGGTTGTCTTCTGAATCCTGCTTTTCTTAGGGTTGGGCATCCTGGGTGCACTGTACACATCCCCTAATGTCGCAGGGTCTATGTGAGGAGTTACCCAAGAGAGATGTAGTTTGCAAAAGCACAGATATATTTGCTTCAGGGGAAATGATGGCTCTCATGGATCAGATCAAGGGGCCTTTCAGGGGCTTTTAAGGCTTACTCAAGAGTCTGGGGCTGGATGATACTGCACAGACCCAGAATTTTGATTGGATACCATTTTATGGCAGTTACTACAGTCAGTGCTTGTTATAAAAGACTTAAGGACAGTATTACAGGCAGGCGTGGCATAATCACTTAAGAGGTAAAGGCAGCAGGATCGGGAGTCAAGGCCACTTTTGGCTACATAGGGAGTCTGAAGCCAGCCTAGGTTACAGGAGACTCTGTCCCCTTCCCCAGAAGGAAGCAAGATTGTTGCTCTGAAGAAATTCCGTGTCTTGCAAAGAAAGCAGACAGAACAGATCGGTTAGAAGGTACCATGATGCATGGCAGCTTGTGCTGAGAAAGGCCCATGTGCAGATCATGAGGGGAAATGTGGACTGATGGACTTGTGTGTTGGGTAACGAGTATGGTTTCATCAGATAGAGAAGTGGAATTCGTGGCTGAGGAACCAGCATGAGCAATGGGCAAGGGCAAAACAAAGGAAGGTGGGTCTGGAGAAGGTGGTGCTTCTGGTGTGCCTGGGATAGGGCCTAATGACGGAGGAGTGAGGGATGGGTGGAGAGATTGGTTGGGGGTGAATACCATGTCCAGGAGGATAACTTGGAGGTATAGAGAAGCCTAGGACCAAGCAGCCTGCCGTAAGCTTCCTGTGGCAGAAGGTAGATGGAGTTCAGGTCTGTGAGGAACCAGTGGATGAGAGGTTGACAGATCTTTACAACCAAGGGTGGTTTGTAGGTAGGCCTTGGGGCTCTCAAAGAGATGGGTCCTGAATACAAGAAAAACCTCTGCGGTCTTTCTCACCAGCCTACCTGACCTTTTCCCTCAGCCTCCTGAAAGCACAGCTACGGAAAGCCGCTGAGGAGGAGGAGAAGGAAGAGGAGACTCGGATAAGAGAGGAGGAAAGCCAGAGGCTGGCCCGCCTCCGGGCCCAGGTGCAGTCCAGTACAGAAGCATTTGAGAACCAAATTAGGTGAGTCCACACTGGGAGCCACCCTGATCAAGGACCTGAGTGCACGGGCCTGTTCTCACTCCGTTCTGTCTGCCCAGAGCCGAGCAACAGGCTGCCCTACAGAGGCTACGAGAAGAGGCAGAGACCCTCCAGAAAGCTGAAAGAGCCAGCTTGGAACAGAAGAGCAGGAGGGCTCTGGAGCAGCTGAGGGAGCAGCTGGAGGTTGAGGAGAGGCGTGCACAGGTGGCCTTGAGGGCAGAGAAGGAGGCAGAGAAGGAGGCTGCTCTGCTGCAGCTGAGGGAGCAGCTGGAAGGGGAGAGGAGAGAGGTGAGTGAGCTTCGGGAAGACTGTCCCCTTGACACAGCGTGCAGAGGATGAGGGGTTAGCTCCAGGTGGGGTGCAGGGAGGGGAGCTGACTCTAGGCAGTCCTTGAGACTTCTCTCTCAGGCCCTCTGCTTCCCCTCAGGCAGTGGCAGGCCTAGAGAAGAGACTCAACAATGAGCTGGAGCAGCTCTGTTCTTCAATGGAAGCCAAACACCGGGAGGTGAGAAGAGGGTGGCCTGGTCTGATGGGGCAGAGGCTGGGCCCTCAGGCTCCTTCGTGCTGGCACAAGAGTTCAGCCCCACCCTTGGCCTGTAGGGAGTGAGCTTCCTCTCCCCCCTCCCCCCATGCCCGTACCTCCCCAGGATGCTGGGATGGGTGCTGAATTCATCCACCCAATTCAGAGGGCCAGCCACATTCTGTTGTATGCACTGGCGCCTCCATAGGTGATCTCCAGCCTCCAGAAGAAGATAGAGGGGGCTCAGCAGAAAGAGGAGGCCCAGTTACAGGAGAGCCTTGGGTGGGCAGAGCAGAGAGCTCACCAGAAGGTTCATCAGGTGATTGAGTATGAACAAGAGGTGAGTGCTGGTCTCTGTCACCCCTGCTAAGGCCTGCTGCCCCACCTAGCCTCCAATTGGCACCCTCAGGGCCAGGACCTTTGCTGCTCCTAGGTCCCCGTGTGTCTGTAGGGAGGGGCAGTGGTAATAGTTCAGATGAATGCATGCGTGCTTTCTTTGGTGCTATGTGTGTGTTTGGGGGTGGGGATACTTCATGTGTAAGATCTTCAGGTCCCCAGGCCTGTCTCCTCTTAGCCCTGCAAGCTGTGTTTCTTCTGTGTTCCCCTTACAGCTCAGCAGCCTCCTTCGAGACAAGCGCCAGGAGGTAGAGAGAGAGCACGAGAGGAAGATGGACAAGATGAAGGAGGAGCACCGGCAGGAGATGGCTGAAGCCAGAGAGCGATACGAAGCTGAGGTAACTTCCACCCAGGACCCAGACGCATAGGCACACCACCTGAGGTCCTTGTCAGCTGCTGTTAGGCACGGGGAAAGGCTGAGGTCAGGAAAAGGGTTAGAGGAGACTTAACCTCTCTGGCTCCCTGCAATAACAAGGTCATTATCTAGCTTTTTTTCCCCTGAAGCTTGAGAACCCCCCATTCCTCATCGAGGGTGGCTTGGTCCCCCACAGTGGCTGCACTTAAAAAAAAAAATCATAATGACTGCTGATAGAAACTAAGGTTTTACTCAGTGCCAGATGCTACTCTGAGCTCCTTAGCATTCAGTCCTCACGCAGCCTTGGGGGAATACATGCTGTCGTTATCTTCATCTCGGAGACCAGGACACTGAGAAGCCGGGGGAGTTTAGGTCACCTTCCCAAGCTGTGCGACTCCACAGCCTTCTGGTTTAGTCACCCCCAAACCATGTCACCAGGGTGCGTGGAATTTCAGGACAACAAGAAAGAGACCGACAAGAGCCAAACAAGAGCTGGATATTATCTGCTGGATATAGTTTTTATTGTTGCTGCTGCTGTGTCAAATTATCTGTCAGAAGCAACTTAGGGAAGGAAGGGCTTACTTTGGCCCAGTTTGAAATTATACTCTTATTATGGTGGGGAAGGCAGAAGCATGAAGTTACACTCTTATGGTGGGGAAGGGAGGGCAGCAGAGCATGACGCAGCTGGTCACCTCATGTCCTCAGCCAGGAACGGACACTCGGCTCTACTTCTTGCTTTTAGGTGGTATGAGACCCCAACCCATGGATGGGTGCTGCCCATGTTGTTGAGGTTGGGTCTCAGCCAACCCATAATCTAGAAAATCTCTCACAGAGCCCAAGCCTGAGTCCTAGGAGATTCCAGGCTCTGTCAGTTTGACAGGCAATAATAGCAACCATCTCACTGCCCATCTTCTTTTGCCTAGAGGTGGGAATGTTTCGTGTCTTGAATGTGGCTCACGTGGCTTGGTCCTGTTGGGGGTGAATAGTGGGCAGGGGGAGCAGTGAGCCTCTAATACAGCTCAGCCCCAATGGGAGACCTCTGGGCTCCTGCTCTGGTGATTGGGATCCAGACTCTTTGTACAGTCTTTCAGGGTAGAAACTGCACTCTCAGGACAAAATTTAGCTGCATGCCTTCCCATACCAGTTCCATCCTTATTGAAGACTAGTGAAAACTGACCGGTGGCCTCTCTTGATGGAGAAGCTGTAGAGCATGCATTAGCTGGAGAGGCGATCTCCAAAGGGAGACATCTAGCCTTGTATCGGCTTAAGCTCCATAGGGAGAGCAGGCAGACATTCGGGGCCTGGGTCTCTGCTGTCTTTGAAGTCCTCTTCTAAAAGCTACTTTGGGGAGCTGATAAGCGGCCTTCATTGATCTAACTGACCTGACACAGCCGGAGTTGGGGAGACTGATTTTGGGGTGTAAGGAGCCACTGTAGGTTCCTGCTGGTGACTCTGTGATCTTCTCAGGAGAGAAAGCAGCGTGCTGACCTCCTGGGGCACCTGACTGGAGAGCTGGAGCGCCTGCGAAGGGCCCACGAGCGAGAGGTGGAGAGCGTGAGGCAGGAGCAGGACCAGCAGCTTGAAGACCTAAGGCGTCGACACCGGGACCAAGTGAGGGCCAGGGAGATGGGGTGACCCTCAGACCTCCCACTGCAGGGCAGGAAGCTGTGCGTGCTGCCCCAAGAATTGTAGGGCAGACTCTGACACCTTCAGGACTGAGATCTTGCCCTGGCCATGTCTATGCTTCAGGGTCTCTTTGCTCCTTGTTTTCTGAGCCTCACTCGGAGTAGGCCTAGTATTTGAAAGGAGAGGTCAGCCCATTTACGTCTTTGGGGTGGGCAGGTTCGTGTCTCCTTGTTCCACTGGAATCCATATGCTGCCCATGAGAGGCTTCAAGGACAGGGAAAGAGGAAGCAAACCTGAGTCCAGCTTAGCGTTTGGGGTGTGCCATGCCGGCTTCTAGATCTTTCTCCTTTTCCTCGATGACACCTTGCGCCCTTTCTACACCCATGTCTTTCTGCTTACGTTACTTCTGCCAGGAAAGGAAATTACAGGACTTAGAGCTGGAGCTGTCATCCAGAACTAAAGATGTCAAGGCCAGACTGGCTCAGTTGAATGTTCAGGTGAGAGTGGACAATGACTAGAGATCTGCCTTACCCTGGAGAGGGGTGTGGGGCACTGAGGGCAGGCTCCACTTCAGTCTTGGAGTCTGTAGTCAGCCCGGGGCCTGTCTCCCCTCAGGAAGAGAATATTCGGAGAGAGAAGCAGCTGCTCCTGGATGCTCAGAGGCAGGCTGCTCTGGAGAAGGAGGTCTGTGTGCCTGCCCCCTTCCCTTTCATTTGTCCCTCCTGCCATCTGTTTACCTGTCTTGTCCAGGGCCCTGGGGTTCTAAGACTATGTTGGGCAGTATCATGCTACCCAGTGGACCTGACTTTCAAGCCTCAGGAAGTGGCTTTGTGGTGGGAGACCCCAGATCCTGGAGATGGTGGCTTCCAACTCCTACCTTGTTTCCTGTCTCCCACACCTCTGATGCTGCCTGCACCTCACCTCCTCCTCCTCACTGGGTCTGTGGGTTTTCTCTCTTCCTCTGCCCCAGGAAGCCACGGCCACCCACCAGCACCTGGAAGAAGCGAAGAAAGAGCATACGCACCTGCTGGAGACAAAGCAACAGCTGCGGAGGACCATCGATGACCTGCGGGTCCGGCGGGCGGAGCTGGAATCCCAAGTGGACCTGTTGCAGACTCAGAGTCAGAGATTGCAGAAGCACGTGAGGTAGTGTGGGGTCCCTGCTCCTGGCCAACCCCCCCAACCTCCTGCTGCTTCTGGGCCCTCTCATCATGCACCTCCAAAGGGAGAGGTGGAAGGCCCAGCTTGGAGTCCAGGCAGAAGCAGCCAGCTCATTTCTGTTTGTAGGGAACGGGGCGTCAAGGCTATAAGAGATAGAGGATTCTGGGTCCCCTGCCCTGTGGGTGTGAGGGTGAGTGTCCAGGCCTCACTTCCCTGCCTCTTGCTGCCTTCCTTACCACAGCAGCCTAGAGGCCGAAGTACAGAGGAAGCAGGACATCCTAAAAGAGATGGCAGCCGAGACTAATGCTCCCTCACACCCGGATCCAAGTCTCCATATTGAGGACCTGAGGAAATCTCTTGGCACAGTGAGCCGGGGCCAAAGCCTGGGAATGATGGTGGAGGTTTTAGGGTGGGGGGAGGGCAGAAAGGTGAGACATCTGAGAGGAGCCTGGCTCTGCTTTATTGCGGATCTAGCCCCCCTTTCTTATCCCCCGCTCTGCCCTCTCCATCACTCAAATGGTACCTTATAGGTAAAGTGCGTCCAGAGGCTGTCAGAGCTGTTTCTTTGGCTAAGACAACAGGAGGGACTTCAGGCTCTCTTTAGCTTTTGCTACACCCAGTCTTTTCCACTATGTATTTGCAGAAAGAGAACCAAGAGGTGTCCTCTTCTCTCTCCCTGAGTAAGGAGGAGATCGACTTGTCCGTGGAGAGGTGAGTTTTCCTATCCCGTCTTGTGCCATGAGAACTGAGTGAGTACTCACATCCCAGCTGAGATGACAGTGGCCATCACTGGGGCTCGGTTCAAGGCCTGGCCTAGGGATAGAAGAATCTACTAAGCTAAAATCTGTGACACAACATGCTGGTGCCTGCTGACCCCTAGTGGAAGGTCAGACCCCAGGGATGTCTAGCTCTCTCAGTACAGGCCCCAGGCACCCTTGCCATAGAGTCTGAGCTCTTGGTCCCACGTGGCACACACTCTAGGTATTTAACAGTTATTATCTGCAGCTTCAGCCATAGCTCCTGCGCATGCCCAGGTGGCTGGGTGCTAGGGAAGTGGCCAGCCCTGTGGCTCAGTGTAGTCTTCAGTTTTCCTTCCCTGCTTCTTGCTGCCCCACAGTGTCCGGCATTTCCTCTCTGCTGAGGGTGTAGCTGTCCGAAGTGCCAAGGAGTTCCTGGTGCGCCAGACACGCTCCATGCGGAGGCGACAGACAGCTCTGAAAGCTGCCCAGCAGCACTGGCGTCATGAGCTGGCCAGTGCCCAGGAGGTAGACGAAGACCTGCCAGGCACTAAGGTCCTGGAAAATGTGCGCAAGAACTTGGATGAGGTCAGGAGCCTAGAGGAGGCCTGCCAGCCCATGTTGGGAGGGTTGGGGGGTGGAAGGGTGGGGTTACTAGCTTTCCTCAGCTGATCATTCTGGGAACTCTGAGATGGGCCACATGGGCCCTGAGATCACTTGCCTTATCATGGCCGCACATCATGTGTGTGTGTGTAAACACCTTCTCAAATAGTGAGTTATTTTGTCGTCATATTAATCATGTTTAAGAAGTGAGCTATACAGATTGAGGGTCCCTAGCCCCTAAATCAATTCAAAGGGTAACATCTATGCAGATATTCCCAAACCAGAAAACTACAAAAATCTCAAACATTTCTGAAGCCAAGCAGTTTGAAAATGGGATACTCAGTCTGTAATGCTATTGCCATGGCCTAGATGAAAGATATGACCAATCCCTATAAAATGTTTCAAGCTCACTGCTCTTCTTTGTCGCTCTGGTTTACTGGGGACATGAAAGTCTTGGAATCCACTCAGTGTAAGATTGAGTAGCTCCCCTGGCTAGCTTCTTGTATAGTTTGATTTGCAATGAAAAGACAGAGATGCCATCATTACATGCTGTGACAGAGTTTTGTACCAGTCAAGGTCTCAATTGCATGAGCTCCCCCAGGTCATGCCTGAACCCTTGCAATTGTGATGGTGTCAGAACTGGATGAAGGGCACATGCCCTGTGTGTAGCCTATGTGCCTAGCTTGTGGGCAACAGCTAGAAAGAGGCCTGTAGACACAAGGATGGGCTCCCCAGGGTGTGTTCATTTTGTCTCTGCTGCCCTGCTTTATTCTTTTTGTTGGTGGCAAGGGTGCTAGTAATAGCTAGCCGAGTGATGCTAACCATTTGGTCAACAGCTTGAGAACTTAGTCTCTCCAGGCATGGTGTTCTTCATGTAATGCACTCTGTGTTGGTTCTCAGTATCTGAGAGAGAGTAGCAGTTCTCTCAGATGGGTGGACTGAGAGTTAAGGTGCTTACGACCCTCCCAGCCAGCAAGTTATCTATCAGAGCTGAGACTCCAGCATCCACGCTAACACTGTTTTGTCTTCCCCTTCCTTCCTGGACACAGGAGACCAGGCACTTGGATGAGATGAAGTCAGCTATGCGGAAAGGCCATGACTTGTTGAAGAAGAAGGAGGAGAAACTGAACCAACTGGAGTCTTCTCTACAGGAGGAGGTATTCTCCCGTGGCCAGACGGCCCAATGTGGCCGCTCCCTCCTTCCTCTCCTGGGATCCTTGCTTTCTTCAGGTTGCCTTAGGGAGAACTGGATCTCTAGGCCCAGGCTCTTGGCTGTTGAGATCACAGAGACATTGGCTCTTTCAGAGTAACTGAGCGGTTGGTTTGTGCTGATGGTTCAGGGCACCCTTGGAGCTTCTACTGCTTGGTCACAGCATTCTTGGTGAATGTCACAGAATCTGGGACTAGCTCTGTTCTTCCTGCATGGTTCTTAGGAGAGCTGTGACCAAGTGTGGCATCAAGGTGTCTCTTCCTTCCCTGAGACTGTGTGCAGTTGTCTCCATGTCCCAGGTTTGGTTTGGGAGCAGAGATACTCAAATGGGGAGACTGCAATTCTAGCTTGGGAGGAGGATGATGGGTCCCTCTGTTCTTGGGGGCCCAATGGACTGTTTCACTGGCAGTTGGGTTCTCTTACCTTAGCCTCCCTACTGAGGCAGACTTTGTGGTACACCTCTCCTGCGGTGCCTGTAGAACCTTGGACCCCAGAGGAAACAACTCACCAGGCCTCAGGCCTCAGGCCTCACTTACCACATGGCAGGTAGATTAAAAACCCATGGGAAGGGACAGTACTGATGGCCACATCTACCTGTCAGGTCTCTGATGAGGACACTCTGAAAGGATCCTCTATCAAGAAGGTGACCTTTGATCTCAGTGACATGGATGATTTGAGCAGTGAGAGTTTGGAGTCCAGCCCCATGCTGCACAGTGAGTGGTGGCACACAGGGAAGCCAAGGAGGCAGAGGGTCAATGTTGTAGAGAGGGAGGGTGGCGGTCATGGTCCTGTCCCCTGCCCCTACCCTTGTACTGAGCTTGTGTCAGGATGAGCCATCAGCGCTGGGTCTGCAGCGTAGAGGGATGGAGGGACCAAGGATCCCTGCAGTCTCTTCTCTCCAGGCCTCCTGCAGCCATCTGGCCACACTGGCTCTGGCCTGTATTTGGGTCAGGGACCTTGTTTTTCCTTTTGTCTATGTCCTTGGACCCCTTGTCTCGGACATAGAAGGCCTGTCATCTATCCTTTGTATCTCATAAGGTCCGTAGCCTGTGCTCTGCGGGGACAGGGAGAAGCACTAGTAAGACACTCAGGTGCCAGCTACACCCTGAATCCTTTCCCACCATCTGCCTCTTTCCTTTCAGTCACCCCGACCCCAAACTCTGCTGATCCCAACAAGATCCATTACCTGAGCAGTTCCCTCCAGCGAATCAGCAGTGAGCTCAATGGCGTGCTGACTGTTCTGGGAAGCCTCAACTCGCAGCCACCACCACAGGGCCTCAGCAGCCAGCCGACCCCGCCCCTGCCCCCGCCCCCACCCCCGCCCCCGCCTCCACTCCTCACCTCCTCACTTCGGTCCTCCAAGAACATCCTTGCCCCTGCCTATGCCTCCCAGACAAAGCTCTCATCCTTATCGTCTATCACACCCACCTCCACCCAGTGGGCCTGGGACCCAGGACAGAGCACCAAGCTGCCCTCCTCCTCCTCCAAAACTGTGGATGATTTCCTGCTGGAGAAGTGGCGCAAGTATTTTCCCTGTAAGTCCCCACCTCCACGTCTCTCTCCTTTGCACTGTCCCCTCTCATAACCATCCCTCCTTTTTCTTTTGCCTACCCCCCTTATCTCTGTCTTTGGTCCGTTGGTTCTGTCTGTGGGGGCCTGGGGAAGGAAGACCTTTGCCCGTAGCCCTACAGCTGGAGGCTCTGTGCTGGGGTGTTTTACACTAAGCCCGCACAGCTCGGAGCTTTTATTATCAATGCTAGAGCTTGGCAGAATTTTAAAAAGTTATTATTGTTGTCCTAATGTCTGCCGTTAGTACAGTACACTATGGCATTTACACACACACACACACACACCCCTTTATTTAGTCTGTGTTATAGTTCTCAGGTAGTAGTTATTTATCCCTGTCTTAGTCAGGGTTTCTATTCCTGCACAAACATCATGACCAAGAAGCAAGTTGGGGAGGAAAAGATTTATTCAGCTCACACTTACACATTGCTGTTCATCACCAAAGGAAGTCAGGGACTCAAGCAGGTCAGGAAGCAGGAGCTGATGCAGAGGCCATGGAGGGATGTTACTTACTCTCCTGCTTCTGCTGGCTTGCTCAGCTTGCTTTCTTATAGAACCTAAGACCACCAGCCCAGAGATGGCTCCACCCACAATGGGCCCTCCCCCCTTGATCACTAATTGAGAAAATGCCTTACAGCCGGATCTCAAAGAGGCACTTCCTCAAGGGAGGCTCCTTTCTCTGTGATAATTCCAGCTTGTGTCAAGTTGACACATAAAACCAGCCAGTACAATCCCCATTTTATAGATGAGTAAGCTGAGACTCTGCAGGTCAGTAGTAAACTCCAGAGTACCCCTTTGAATGAGTGAATCATATACCAAGTTTTGATCCTGTACTTATGACCCCTTGGCCCTGGCTTCTGCTTTGGGACCTAGTTTCACTTTGTAGAGTAACATAAGTCAAAAAGGCAACCATTTGAGAAAAAAATGTAAAAAACAAAAAAGTCTTCTTTCTGCTCAGCCCAAATTGAAAACGAAAAGTTTTAGAATCAAAGTAAACAGGACAGTTCTTGTCTGTCATCTGTCTCTCACCTCCAGCATGGAAACTTTCCCTGCCATTGTTTGTTCTGGGGACATCCTTTTCTGGGAATGCACGGGTACGGGTAGTGGACATGGAGGTGGCCTGCTGGGGCTGGGGCTGGCTGGCCTGTTGGCTGCCTTTGAAACCCATCTTCTTGCTGTTCTAGCTGGCATCCCGTTGCTCAGCAGCTCCCCTCCCCCACTGGAGAACAAGCTGGGTTATGTGTCTGTAAGGTAAGTCTTTGTGCTGGGTGTGGCCTCACAGTCTAGATCTTTACTGTACCTCCCTGGGCAAATGGCACCATGGACAGATGGGATCAGATCTCGTGGTCCTGTTGACCTGGAACCCAGGCAGGTCCCCAGCCCGGAGTCACCTGCATCTTGCCTTTGTCTGAGGAACTCTCCACCACAGCAAATAAAAAGTCAGATCCCTGCTGCCAAGGTTCAGTGGATGTGAGGCGGGGTGTGTGGGCTCTGCAGGTGCTGCCCATCCAGGGAGAGAATGAGGTGAAGCCCTGCTCATCTTGTGACCCAAACGGCCCTGGAGTCTGGCCCGTTGAACTCTTTGTCTGATTCCTATGGCCCCTTCTTCTTCAGTGCCTGCTGAGCAACAACTGGAGTGTGAGGGACACCTCATGGGGGAGACAGACAAGCAATCATTTAGTCCTGTTACTAATTTCCTATCCATCTCACTCTCTGCCAAATATCTTGTTCTCCCCACCCCAGCCCTAATTGTAAACCCCACAAACATCTCTGCTCTCTGGGCCAGCCTGAGAGCTGATACTGTGTAAGTATCTGGGTGGACAGAGGGAGCTCCTTGCTGATGAGACGGGCAGAGGATGGATAGATGCGAAGGTCCAGAGTAGATTTTGCGTCAGATGTTCAGGAAGAGGGTGGAGGGCAGCCACCACCTTCCCTTTGGGGAACTGATGTTTGCCTTCCCAGATAAGGCCCTTTGATTGCTGGAGGCCTTACAGAGGCACGAGTGGGTCGGTGAGGGGAAGAGCGAGGGGATGCTCTGTTCAGGCGTGCTGCCAGCTTCCTGTCTGCTCTCCTCCCATTTCCAGCGAGCAGCTCCACCTCCTGCAGCGCTCCCACTCTCGAGCCCCCAAGACGGACAGTGTCAGCATTCAGAGCATGATCGAATCTAACCGGAAGTGGCTGGAACATTTCCGGAACGACCCCAAAGTGTATCCTTTTAGCTGGCCCCCAAGCTCTAGTCCCTCCCAGTGGTAGCCGCTGACTGGCCTGAGCTCTGCCACCGGCCTCGGTGGTGTCGGGGGAACATCCCGTTGGACCTTAGACCCTTTCTCTCAGCCATCCAGTTTTCCTTGACGTCGTGGCCAGACAACTTTTCTCCTCGGTGCCCAAACCAACAACCACAACCACATCGAACTTACTGCAGCTGGGCCTGGATGAGAACAACAGACTGAATGTGTTTCACTACTGAGTCCCGTGTGGGGCCAGGACAGTGCCGCTGCCGCCACCGCGGCCTCCTCCTCTCTAACAAGTGCCTGAGGAGCCGCCAGCACTTTATTTCTCTCTCATCAAGCATGTTCTCCGTTGTGTACTCCACCTAGGACTTAGAGGAACCACCATGTAGGTATGTGGAAAGTACGCTGTAGACGGCTACACACACTTCAACTGTGGACTGGCCTGGAGCAGAAACGTGGACATCTTCAAGCTTCTGCATCAAAGTGGCACTGAGATGTGGCTGCTGAAGACTTCGGGGGTGTGGCCACCTTAGTTAAAGCAACTGCTTTGGGAGGCCTAGGGAACCTCCTTGGAGGCTGGCTTTCTGCTGAAGGCGTGGTCCTTTCTCTACACAGCCTCCTAGCATAGCATACCCCGAGACTTGGCTATGCTGGGCCTGTGCCTCTTTCTGATACCTCAACCCCGACAGGATCACACCCGTCCCTCTCTTTTTGCCTTTTTTCTTCTTAAATGTCTTCTGACTGTCTCAGGTTTGGGCTCAGCTGCCTGAGCCCATCTGGCCATTGCTAGAGGGCCCTAGAGGGATGTTCTGCCTCCTTTCGGTCAGCAGGCACTGTGCTTTCTTCATAATTCTCAGGAGCACACTTCCCTCCTTTAGGATGCTCTCTGGAGCTCTCCCTTGCCCTCAGGTCTCAAGTACCTATCTCTCCAGGAAGCTAAAAAGCCATAGAGAAAGAAAGGGATGCCTTCTGCCCCATCTTGATATTTCTATTCTTTAACATCCCGAGTGTGTCTGTGAACCCTGTTTCCATCTGTCCTTCTACCTGGACCACCTCTGGCCCAGTCCGGCTATCAACTCTGCCCAGAGTTTGGTGGATGGGGCTGGATGGGGCTGACTCAAGTCCAACACTGGCAGTGGCCATCTTCGATCAGGTGCTTCTGGCTCATGCTTCTGGCTCAAGCCTCCTCGGCCCCACTTCCCCTCAGCCAGCTCTGCAGAAGCTGCAGGTGATATTCTCAGCATCTGTCTCATTGTTTAAACAAAATGCCCTCATTTTTCTTGTCTTGAGAAGCTGCGGGTTGCCTTTACCCCTGCAACCCACAGGGTCTCACCGATTCATTGTTCATTTCTTTGCCGTGGAATAAACCTCGATCAGCCAGTTGGCTTTTTACCCTCTTAGATATTTTTTAGTCATCGGCCGACCACACACAGAAAAAGTCTGTTCTGTCACTTGTTCCACTCTGTGTGCCTTGAGAACCGTTCATGTGATACGACCCACTCTGGTGACAATCCTGTGGGGTTTGTTTGTTTGTTTGTTTGTTTTTGATTTTGTTTTTTTTTTTGCATCTATTAAATCTCTGTAAGTCAGTTTTCTATGAGGCAGTCCTGTGAATGTGCTGGTCTCTTTGGAAGCCTTTGTATCCTTCCCAAGGGACAGGGAGGTGGGGACAACGGCTCTTCGTGGAACTCCTCCCTGGGTATCTGATTTAGTTATCTCAGCAGTTTGGTATTGGGGGCAGGTGTGGGCTGCTCCATTTTTATGGGTGACAGCAAAGCAAGGCTCAAAGATCTCTAGGTTCCTGGGTCCCCTAGTAAAATGTAGAACCCTCCCCCAAAGCACCCCTGGCCCTCCTCCTGTCGCTGGTCCTCACAGAACTCACTCACATTCACAGTCTCCTTCCCTGTTTTCCACTTGCAAGGCTAGAGACCTACCGGGCTGTTTCCCCAAAGACAGTGGGTTTTTTCTTCCCCCCCCCCCCCCCCCGTGGAGATGACGCTGTGCCCCACACCCGAGTCCTACGTTGGCAAAGTTAAGTGGCTTTTTCCTGCTTCCCTGGGTGAACAGTTTACTTACATTCCTAGGTTGGTAGCAAGGGACGGACTCAGAGAACCAACTCACACAGCCTGTTTCAAGAATCTGTATAGAAAACTCAGCCCAGTGTCTTAGCTGCTTCCTAGGAAGGAACAAGGAGATGGGGGAGGCAGTGGGCCAGCATCTGTTGCATGTCTCCACAAGCTGTGGTTTTCTTTTCTTTTTAAAGATTTATTTATTCTATGTATGTTAGTACACTGTCGCTGTCTTCAGACTCACCAGAAGAGGGCATCAGATCCCATTACAGATGGTTTGTGAGCCACCATGTGGTTGCTGGGAATTGAACTCAGGACCTCCGGAAGAGCAGATGGTGTTCTTAACCACTGACTCATCTCTCCAGCCCGAGCTGGGATTTTCTTACGCTCTTGTTTGTAATCTTAACCTTAGGATAGTTTAGAGATGAGAAGGTAGGGTTTAAGCTCAGAGGGGTCAAGGTCACTGAGCTAATAACTAGCATTTGAACTATATCAGTCTGTTCCTGAAAGTCGAATTCCATTGCTCATAACCACCCCAGTGTCAACAGCTGTCTCCTCCAGGCTCACAGAACAGTCCCTAGCAGCTCGGTCTGAACGCCTGGAATCCTGGATCTGGTAATTTCTAACTTGGATAGTAAAACCTTCCTGGTCTAAGGTTGGGATTTGGGGGCTGGGGATATAGTATTAATGTCATTTACTTGCTTGGCATGCATGTGACCCTGGGATCAGTCTGCAGTGTAGCCAAAAAAAAAAAAAAAAGCCAAAAAATGGGGACAGGTTTCTGGCTAGGCACAGTGGCCTGCCTATTTAATCCTAACACTTGAGAGGTAGAGGCAGGTGGAGCTCTGAGTTTGAGACTAGGCTAGTCTACAAAGTGAGGGTCAGGCTAGCCAGGGCTCCTTTTTTATCTCATTCAGTTTAGAATCTAGCTGGGAAACTCAAATCCTAGGCCTCTGAAGCAAGCTGTAAGGGATTGTGAGTCTGGGTTGCTGTAAAAAATACAGCAGAAGGTTGGGAGTGCTGTTTAGTGGCATAGAGTGTGTGCAGTGTGTCTCGGTAGTGTGTGCCTCGGCCGCTTCAGTAGACACTGGAATCCCGAAGAAGTGGGCTCTGGTGCCAGTGAAGGAATGGACTTGCTAGCAAGGTGAGAGCAAGCAGACAAAGAGCAAAGCCTCTGGTTTCCATGCAGAAGATTTGGCTTCAGCAGGTTTGGCCCAGATTAAAGGTGTATCTTTCTGCCTCAAGAACTGGATCAAAAAACCAGGCACACCTTTAATCCCGGCATTCAGGAGGCAGAGGTAGGAGGATCTCTGTGAGTTCGAGGGCAGCTTGGTCTACATGAGTTTCAGGGCAGCTGAGCTATTCAGAGAAACCCTGTCTCGAAAAACAAGAATAAACAAAAAAGAACTGTACCAAAGGCATGTATCTTCCTACCTCAGAGGTCTGGACTGGAAGATGATCCACCTACTTCAAAATCCCTCACAGGCATGCCCTCCATTTCTGGATCCCATTTAATTCCAGATTTAGTCAAATTGACAACCAAGAATAGCCATCACACCTTCCAAATATTACAAACTAGGATTGTAAACAGCCCAAGTTATCCTCACAAGGTCAAGGTTCCAGCAGACTGAGTTTCTGGTGAGGGCCTTTCTGGCTCATATGTAGTTCTTTCTAGCTGTATTCTGATGGTGGGAGGGTGAAGTATGGTCCCTTGGGCTCCTCTGAGGCCCTAGTCCTATTCACAAGGGCTCCATCTTCATGCCTAATCACTTTCCAAAGGTCCCACCTCTAACCAAATCAGCAGCACACATGTTGAGGAGTAGACAGGCATTATTTGGAGTTGAGACTTTATACTGCCCATTCCTACTTTACAGTAGAAGAAACTGCCCAGAGAAGCTATCTGAGGCTTTGGGAGAAAATTTCTAAAAATTACTGTATGTATGTATGTATGTATGTATGTATGTATGTATGTATGTATTATGTCTGTGAAGGTCAGAAGACAGGTTGTAGGATTTCTCTCCTATCATGTGGGACTTAGGGTTTAAAGTCAAGAGCCATCTCACCACACCACCAACCCCCGAGGAAACTTTTTAATGACAGTTATCTTGAGTGGGCTCTCTAGTCACATAGCTCAGTATTCAAATGGCATCAAAGCCATGCATGTCCTGTGTAGTACGATTTTAAAAATAACAGGTACTACTAATTCCTTCCGGAGACTATGCAAGCGAGAGAGGGTTGCTTCTGACCCCACCCTTCACCCCCCCCCCCTCCCGCACACCTTTACTGGTAGGGAAAGATTCATTTCTAACTCTACATCTGACAGTTTCCCAATGCCCTCCAGCAATGCTCTTCTTCCCTCTGCCTCTGGTTATTCCCTTGTGAAGACAAAGGGAACAGGAGAAGATGCTGGTCCCAAGTGTGGGACAAACAACAGGCTTCACACTGGCTCAAGACAGACCACTGACCACAGGATTGGAGGCAAGGCTGAGCGCAAGGTGGCCTGGAGGAAAGGGTCACTCCAGCTGCTCAGTTTCTTCACCTTCCTTCTAGAAGTGACCATTTCACTTCCATGTACTGGACATGTGGGTGCCTTCCAAGCACAGGGAGGCCTGACTGAGGACAATCTGAGTGATTAACCCTGCAGCACCACTGCAGTCACACAGTCAGCTCAGCATAGGCCTCCTGCTGGGAGCATCCCAGTCCCCTTCTCCAGCAGCCCACTCTCTGAAGGACACTACTGTGTCTGTCAAGGACTGGGCTGGGGTAAGCAGTGTGCCTGGGGCTGTTTGGAACTGTCCTAGTTCTTTGACACAGTTCAGGTTAAACTATCCTCATTTAAAAAACAAAATCCTGGGGTGGGAGTGGCCAGCCTGCTTGGGGGCTCTTGCTCTCTGGTATAGAGTGGAGGGCATTGGCGGCACATTTGAGTATGTTCACTGAGGGCAGACATGACCACTCTCGGGAAATATTAAGAATTAAGAGTGAAGGGAGGGCCCAGTGAGACGGCTCAGAGGGTAAAGGTGCTTACTGTAGAAACCTGGCAACCTGAGTTCAGTCCCTGGAACCCATGCCAGGGTGGAAGGGGAGAAGTGACTTCAGAAACTTGTCCTCTGACCTCCGCACGTCCCCCATGGAGTGCTCCCTCAGCCCCAACACAGAAAGAAAGAATCAGGGAGTGTGAGTCAACGATTCCCACTTTATCCTCTTGCCGTGAATAGGCTTCATAGCTGTGCCTGTTATACACAGTGGCTGCCTGGAGCAAAGGAGCCCTCAGGATAGCATTCAGCGAACAGTAAGTGTGCAGGGACCGCTCGGAGTCATCATTGCCCTTGCTGGGAAGTCAGGAATTTGGAGATTCTGTGCCTTTTTGTTTGTTTGTTTTTTCAGGACAGGGTTTCTCTGTGTAGCCCTGGCTGTCCTGGAACTCACTCTGTAGACCAGGCTGGTCTCGAACTCAGAAATCTGCCTGCCTCTGCCTCCCAAGTGCTGGGATTAAAGGTGTGTGCCACCACTGCCCGGCTTGATTCTGTGCCTTTCAACAGCAGAAGTCTGTAGATGTTTCTCCAGTCTGAGATCTGTGTCTAGCTCCCAGGCTTCGCAGATTCTGTCCCTTAGGCTTCTGCTTCCTGGGACTGGGCAGGGATCTACTGTAGTCACACCACATCTGTCTACAACATATCCATTCTGAGCTAGGTAGGTCACTCTCTACTGTTTCCTGGTAGCCGGAATCAGCAGGATTGGCTTGATGATAGCCACTCCCTTGCCCGCCCTCAAAACCCATTGGGACTAGGGAGGGGAATGAGTGGAGACCAGGGTCTCTAGTTGTATCTCCTGGAGGGTGTCCGAGCCTGAGAGACATGAGTCTCTCATATAGGAGCAGTGTGGCAGTCACACAAAGTGCCCGTGGTGGGCAGGGGCTTTGCAGGTGGCTGGCTGTGGCTCCTCTGATGCTGAACCCAGATTAAACACAACTCAGAACTTGTGTGGAGACACCAATGTGTCATCTATGTATTGGTGGATACTGAAAGCCTCTGCAGCATCAAGCCTGGAGTGGCACGGTCTACCTTGGCCAACCAAGAGGGATGGATGTAGAGAATGGCTTAGCCATGTGGATTCTCACTGGTTTCTACACCCTACCAATGTTTCCCACTGTTTCCCTTCTAGGCATCATAGCGAACATATATATGTCTTACTCTTAAGGCCCTCATGCCATGGCTGCAGCAGGAAAAGATGAAACCATCTTCTTCACTTGGGGAGTTTACCGGCTAAAAACACTCCGAAGACAATATATTTTAATTACCATATGTAAAAATACCTTACAGGAGTAAGTTAAAGAGGAAGGATTTGCTTTGGCTCACAGTTTTAAGGGACCCAGCCTCTGGTATCTTAGCTGCATGAACTCGGGCAGAACATTATGGTGGAGGAATTTCTTCTTCCTGTGGCAGACAGGAAGCAGAGCTGTAGCACAGAGCCAGGCCAAAGCATGGCTTCCAGTGACATCCCCAGGGATCCATTTCCTTCAGACTTCACCTTCCACAGCTCTGCCCCTATCCACTAATGGCTCAAACCATTCACTGGGTCAGAGCCCTCCTGATCCAGTTACCTCTGAAAACAGATGCACCGTGCACTTCCCTATGAACCTCTTAGGCTCGTTCAGTTGACAAGGTCAAACACCGTCACCCTGTGTGTGGAACGCTGCCTCGTGAGAGTGGACTGAGACTTGTTTTGTGGCAACAGTCTAAGCCTGGTAGAAGAGGAGATTTCATTGGCAGAGCTTTCCATAGGTGTTGGACCCAGACCATTTTCTGTTGCTATATAACAAAATGCCTGAGACCGAGTCATCTATAAATAGGCCTTTATTCATAGCTATGGAGGCTGAAAAGTCCAAAAGAGTACAGTGGCGGCATCTGCTCGGCCTGGTGAGTATCTTCTGGCTGTATCATTACATGATGGAAGGCATTGTGGGGGATAGAGGAGCATGTTAGCTCAGGTTTCTTATACAACCAACTGCTGATGTTGTGGGGCAGTCCCATCCTCATGGCCCCACCTGTCCTGATTTGCCTTGTTCACTTGACACAGTTACGAGTCATCAGAGAAGAGAAGCTTCTGTTGAAGAATTGCTTAGACCAGACTTGCCCGTGGGAATGTTTGTGGAGGATCTTTCTGATTGTTAGTTGATGAATGAGGGCCCAGCAGCATCATCCCTATAGGTGGTCCTGAGCTATCTGGGCCAACAAGTATTGTTCCTCCATGATTTCTGCTTCCAGTTCCTTCCTTGATTGTGTGTGTGTGTGTGTGTGTGTGTGTGTGTGTGTTTTAATTGATTATTTGGGAATCTCATATCACCTCCTAGATCTTTCCATGTCCACCCCTCCCCCATAAGCACCCCCAAAAGGAAAAAGCAAGTCCATTTTGTGTTGTCCACATACTCACAGGAGCATGGTCAAATTCATAGTGGCCAGTTGTCTCCAGGAAAGATGAGTCTTTTTTCCCCCCTGCATCCACACCAGAAGCCATCAACTGAGCGCAGTGCTGTGGCCAGTAAGGGGCAGGGTCAGCTCTCACTAGTCCACAGACATTAACAAGGCTTCAAAGTGACCACTCCGTCCATGGACATCTTCCTTGTGGGTTTTGGTGGTAACGCAGGCCACAGACAACAGCAGGGCTCCTGGCCACATCAGGGCCACCAATCCACTCAGGGCTCTTGGGAGTTGCACGGGCCATGGGCCTCACAAGTTGCTTACATCAGGATGCCCCTCAACCTCCAACTCTCCGGACAGCAAAGTCATCAGTCAGCAGCACAGAATGCGTACGTACATCTACACTGGTCTCAGGCTTCATTGTGTCCTGGAGCATCAGTAGGGACTGTAGACATCGACATGACCTCCTGTGGCTTCGGGGACAATGGTGGTCCTTTGAAGAAGTCCAATCTAGAAAGTGAACCTTCATTACTCAAGGCTGGGTGGCAGGTTTGGGGACTGAGTCTTTGTCTGTGTACACTCCAAGCTATTGCACACCATTCTGCTGACCCTACTGGGCAATGATGATATAGCATGTCCACTAGCCTCTCTCTCACCTGTCACTGCCACTATGTCTCCAGTTCTGCCTCTCCCCATAGTGCACACATAGCTCCATCTTTTCCACCTTTCCCACCCTCTCCGTCACATATTTGTTTAATCGTAGCACTTGGGTGTTTTCAGCCCTCTCTAGGCTGAGAGGCTGGGATGACCCCTTGATGTCTTTCAGCAATGGACTATGACCTGGAAGTGTAAGCCAAATAAAGCCTTTCCTCCTTGAGCTGCCCTTGATTCAAGTGTTTAATCACAGCAATAATAATAATAATAATAATAATAATAATAATAATCCCATAGCAACATCTAATCCTAATCACTCCCCAAAGACTCCAAATACTGTCAACATGTAACTCTGGAGACTACTAAATGTTTGCCATGAGAACTTCAGGGGACACATCGATGCTATAAAAGGAGGCATACACCCAAAGGTCAGCCCTTGATCGTTGTGGGAGGACGTCACGATTTGGATGGAAGCCTGGATGTGATGACCCTGAATGTCTGCTTGAACCCTGAGATCCTTTAGTTACAAGAGACTAAACCCAAGCATGGATCATCTTGAGGGCAGCACATAAATGGCAGCTCTCCCCCCACCCCCCGTTATTGCTGCTACTGGCCAGGAGAAGTGGATTCTGGGAGGGAGGATAGGGTCCTCCCTCAGGGCTGGACCATGGCTGGTTCTCCCATCCTACAGTCCTACTGACCACAGATGGCCGCCTTTCAATTCACCAGTAGCTCTTCCCCAAGTCTTCCTCTGGCCTGCGGTCAAGTCTTTAGACCAGAGGATCCACGCCTGGACGTGGGCTACTGATGGATGAGAGCCAAGTTCTTCTTTGTTTCTGTTACAGGTTACGATGATACTAAGCTGTTGTGAAGATAAACTCCAAAACCCCAGTGATTTAACACATTAAATATTTACTTCTTGCTTATATGAAATCCAGACAGTGTTGATGGGACAGAAGGGCCTCTGTTCTGAGACACGTATAGGCACCAGTGGTGGTTGAAATGAATGACCTTTGTTGACCCATAGGGAGTGGCACTATTAGGAGGTGTGGCCTTCTTGGAGTAGATGTGGCTTCGTTGGAGCAAGTGTGTCACTGAGGGGTGGGTTTTAAGATTTCAGAAACTCAAGCCAGGCTCAGTGTCTCTTTCTGCTGCCTTCTGATCCAGATGTGGAACTCTCAGCCCCTTCTCTAGCACCATGTCTGCCTGCACGCTGCCATGCTTCCCACCATGGTGATAATGGATTAAACTTCTGAACTGGAAGCCAGCTCCAATGAAATGTTTTTCTTTATAAGAATTGCTGTGGTCATGGTGTCTCTTCATAGCAATAAAAACCCTAACTAAGACAGGGCCAGAGGCCTTCCCATTCGTTAAGAGGCCCTTAATCTCTCTTTTGGCATTGGCATCCATCTGAGAAAGGAGGGGTGACTAGGAAGATGTTT
>JANHMN010000024.1:5996026-6023135 GCA_030674055.1 Rhabdomys pumilio | reverse complement strand
CCAACCAACCAACCAACCAACCAACCAACCAACCAACCAACCAACCAGTTCTCAAACAAAACACTCAAAAACAAGTAAAAACTCAACATGGATGAAGCTTGAAGATGTTCTGGATGAAATAAACTGACATGAAATGACAGGTATTAAACGACTGCACTCACATGAGGTCACCAAAATAGCCAAACCCATAGAGAAAACACAATGTTCTAGAAAAGAAGAGAGACAGTTGCATAGTTAAGTGAATGCACTTAATGCTCCTCGAATGGACATTTAAAAATACTTAAAATGGAAATTTTTATGGTATGGATTTTTACCATAATAAAAATACAAGTACCTGGCCAAATTCTAACAAGTTCTGATTTGACTGGGTTGGTGAGATTCTGGTCTCTGTGGTTGTTAGCTAGCTCTTCCAGAGAATCTGTTGTGCAGCTAAATCAAGATCACTAGTCTAGCTCTGACTGTCAGCAGAGAGTCAAGGAGTGGTCTCTTTGTTAGCATTCTAGAGGGGGCTTCCCAAACTTTCATGTGTATATGGACCATGCCCCTGGCATGTTGCTAAGATGAAACTTCTGAGATGGTCAGTGGCTTTAAGGTGAGGAGTTATGCTTCTTGTAAATCTCTAGTGAGGATGCTGTTGTCTTTAGACCACATTTTGAAGACCAAGACACTCAAGGTGGCTTTGTCTATAGGGGACAAAGGAGATATCTAGAAAGGACGAGCAAACATTTGATTGATCCAGGCCTTCATTTTGCTTCACTTTGCTGAAGATGAATGACAACAAATAGAGCTTTGGGGGATCTGGGTGTGTGTCTTACAGGCAGCATTAGCTAAGGAGCACGGTGTGCCTCAATGTTAGTAGCAAGTAAAATAGTCTGGGGTTTGTACAAACTTGATTCCTCTTCCTCCTCTTCTTCTCCTTTCTCTTCTCCTCCTCCCCTCCTCCTCCTCCTCCTCCTCCTCCTCCTCCTCCTCCTCCTCCTCCTCCTCCTCCTCCTCCTCCTCCTCCTCCTCTTCTTCTTCTTCTTCTTCTTCTTCTTCTTCTTCTTCTTCTTCTTCTCTATTTCCTCTTCCTCCTATTTCTTCTCATTGTTTTCATTCTCTTTTTCCTTTTCCTCAACCTCCTTTTTCCTTCTTCCTCTCCATGTCTTCTTCCCCCTTTTTTGCCTCCTTTTCTTCCTTCTCTTCCTCCTCTCTTCATTCTCTTCATTTCTCCTTTCTTCTTCTCCTCTTCCTCCTCTCCTCTTCCTCCCCCTCTCATCCTCCTCTGCCTTCTGATTGATGACAGGATCTCAAACTTACTATGTAGCCAAGGGTGCTCTTAAACTCCTGATCCTCCTTGTCCCACCTCCCAAGTGCTGGCCTTCCAGGCATGCACCATCACCTCTGGTTTCTGCAGTGCTGCAGATTGACCCTGGGCTCCACGTATGCTAGGCACACACACTAACAAGTGAGTTACACTCCAGCCTGGCCTCTCTGAATTTCCAGACCTTGTGCATCTTAATAAGGGGGAAACTCAGTTGAACAGGCATTTAACTGGCTTCTGTTCTGCTTTCAGTTGCCTCTCTCATTCTTCCTCTACCTTTATCATTCTCTTCAGGCCTGAGGAGCCTCCCAGACTGATCCATCCCCTTCCACCATGACTGTGTCTCCCCAGAGAGAGGGGTGCAGTGCTCCCCCATCTCATCCAGCCTGCATCAAGGCTCATCTGACTGGACAGCTCCACTGCTTACCTGCTTCAGCCCAGCTTGCTCACAGGGCAGATTCTTCTAATGGCAGCATCCTCGTGGCCAAGGAAGCAGACTCTTAAGAGCTAACGAGTCACTGTGATTTCTTCCTGATATTCTAATCTTGGGAGAGTTTCCTAACCCCTGAAATCCCTGGCTTTCTTGTCTGTCAAATGGAAATCCCGACATTGCCTCCTAACTCATGAATGAGTTAGGAGACAATGTGATAATACACTCTACTTAGCTCCTGCCCCTGCCCCTGCCAGCCATAGTGATCTAGTCTGTTCTTATGACAATGTCCCCTTTGAAGCCCCTAGGAAGGCTTTAGGAGTTAGTTATTCCTGCCTCTGTTCTTCTGGAGTAAGGTATGATTCACATTTGTTTCCTAGTGTTCAGAGAGTAGGGAAGTGTGTGTGTGTGTGTGTGTGTGTGTGTGTGTGTGTGTGTGTGTGTGTCCCTGTCCACTTTGTTAATTCTAGGCAGAGTTTCTTGGTTTGATTGTGGTGCTTGCAGTTCCACACATGACCTGTAGATGGTGCACACAGCCACGGGAGGTGTCAGGTTCCGAGCTGGCACCAGGATCTTGGTTTTCAACACACTGTCAGTTCTCTGGAGTTTGTTCTGGGTGTGGGGGCTGAAATGGACCCGTGAACTTAGAATTCACTCCAGAGTCTTGAATCCTTCCCTTACCTGTTAATATGGTTGTTCATATTCATTCCTGGACATTCCGTATATCCCAGGTAGGGTCTCCCTGGGCCCAGGCTGCTGGGTGTAACCTGCCCCCATCCTGCACTCTCCTCCTTATCCCTCTGTGTCATCTGTTGGTCTCTATCTCAGTCCTCTGTCATCTTCAGAAAGAGCAAGTTTCAGACCCACCTTCCTTCCAGATCCACAGCTCTGACTTCCCAGGGCAGGTGACGGTGTGGGAGCACTCATGCTTCTGCTGGCCTCCATGCTGCTGGCCTCCAGGGCTGTGGCTGGCTCACAGCCGTTTTCCCTCCTCTGCTGTCCCAAACCTTTGTGGCTACTGTACACCCAAATCCTCTATTTCATACGATACGTGTTTTTCTCCCTGGTATTTGAGTTGCCTATTCCTTACAAAGCTGGCATGGCACCATTGACTCTCTGGTCTGATTCCTGGATATGCTTCATTTCTCCTGCCTTTGAACCCGTTTTATCCTCTGACCCCCGGTGATCTCTTCCCTCCCTGTGATCACACCTTGCCCTATGTCAGCCCAGAGCTTTGGGTGCCGGTGGGATCCCTGAGAAGTATAGAATGTATACTTATTTATACTTCGTATGTAACTGTACCAGTGGTTCAGGCAGCCGCACTCACTCCCTAGCTGCTCTGGCTCTCTTGGAAGAGAAGCCAGGGGCCTCCCATTGCCTGCTCTGGACTTTCTAGCACACACTTTGCTGAGGTTGCCTCATTGCATGGGCTATACGTGCCTTCCATCTGCAGACAAGAAAATGGTATACTGGCTCAGAGGGGTTTAGGTACTCGTTCAAAGCCACGGAGCGAGTCGGCTCTTAGAACCCAGCACGGATCTGAGAACAAAAGACATCACTCAATGGCTGCACCCTGGCTAACTGAAAGCCTTTAAAAGAGTTTCCAGCGTGGAGTCAAAGCCTGGGCTTGGTACGGAGGTCTCTCCACCCTCCCCACTGGCCTTTGCCAGATGGGAAAAAAGCCACCACGTAGAAACATAACCTTTATTGCACACGGCGCTGGGTCTTTTTTCATAGAAAAAGGTATTAGCACATAAGCATCTGCAAATTGAAGCAACTCCCGGTTTCTTGGAACAGTAATATCGCATGCAGTGTCTCTGAGTTGGGATTTTGGTCTTTGTCAAAATCACCTAGTTGGGAAAGGGGTGTGAGGAGGGCAGAAAAATTGCTGTCTTTGTGCCTCTGTCTCAAAAGAAGGTGAGAGAAATATATAGATATATAGATTGTCGTTGTGTCCCACTCTGCCTATATATGTATATATATCTCCACACATATTTCGTGGGGTGGAGGATTTGACTTGTTTTGTGCCCTGGCTTCATGGAGAAGAAGAAAATAGTTTCATTTGTACAAAAGAGTCCTATGTACAAGTGTTCATGACTGGGGATTTCTTTTTGACGTCTTTTTTTTTTGTTGTTGTTGTTTTGTTTTTGTCTGTGAGCTTAATATAAATAATTCAGCCACGTTGGTGTGTGAGGGCTGGAGGTGCCGAGGTCCCAGTGTGGAGCCCTTCTCCGGATGTCAGCCATTCTATACCAGGGTGTAAGATTTGGAGTAGGCTCCAGCCCCCTGTTTCTGAGAACGCCCTACCCCTGGGGTGCTCATTTCTAGTAGTGAGTCCCTGGAGCCCCCCATTTTGGTGTGTGGGCCTCCGGCCCGTGGAGGTTCAGTGCTGGGGGCCGGAGGGGCAGCACTAGGGGGAGCAGAGGGCTCACTGGGAGTAGGGCCAGGTGCTGGGGGTGCTGTGCCAGCTGGGGGGGCCGGCATAGCCAGAGTCCTCTGAGGTAAGGTGGCCGTGGCGGTGGCAGCGGTGGCCCCTGGATGGGGGAGGCCCAAGGGCTTGCTGGCAGGGTCCAGAGTGAGGTGCCGGGCCTGGGTATGGTAGGCTCGAGTCAGGTTCCTCATGGAGGCCTCTCGGGGTGGGACCACAGGACAGGGTTCCCGCCCATCTGCCTTTCGGAAGAAGGCCTCTGACTTGGTATACAATGGCAGGTTGCAGTAGTCACCTGAAATCACAGAGGCAGAGGCTATCAGAACTAGAAGCCTGGGGACATGTCATTTAATCCCTTACCGTTAAGGGGATGACCACTGTGTAATAGGCCCCTCCTATGTGTCAGCCAAAGGAGATACTATCATTTGCATTATACAAATGAGAAAGGTTAAGTTCAGAGAGGTGAAGTGATTTGTTTAAAACCACAGAAAGATGAAGAGGTTGAGCCAGAACGTGGTTCTGAGCTGTCCTCAAGTCCAGGGTGGGCAGGCAGGGTAAGATCTAGATAGAGCTGTGGTGCTGGGGGGCAGGGGCAGCACACTCACTCTTGTTGGCTCGGTGAGGGATGGGCACAGCTACGTTCTTGCCCCTGTCGGCATCCTGCGGCTTGGGTGGAGAGGCAGTGAAGCGGCAGATGCCGGGCTCTGAGGGTGTACTCATAGATGTCATGCTGTCGGCATTCTCGTTGGTGCCTGTGGTCATCTGGTCCGAGGAACTGTCCGAGATGAAGCATTCTGTGATCTCAAACTTGGCATGCTGCAGCTGCTCCTCCAGCTTGGCATGCTCGTAGGCCCGGGCCAGCTCTTCATAGGTGGAGGAAGCGCTCTCCGTGGACACCATGCTGTTTCTCCCTTTGTCTGGGGACACACAGGGATGGCATCGAGAGGAGAGAAGGTTATGGAGTGGGAGTGGCACCATCTCTAATTCAAGCAGTCATTTGAAAGCCTGGTCACAAGGGCAACAGGCTTGAAGATGCTGTTCTCCCTGGGGATGTTGGTAATGGTATCTGTCGTGAGATCATTGGCTAATGAAGAACAAAATATATTTTTCAGCCTCAAAAATAAGCAACCAACCCCTGGAATATCAGCTTTTTTTTTTTTTTTTAAACAAATGTCTAATGCACTATTTTTTTTGTTTGTTTGTTTTCTAATCATTTTTTTTTCTGGAGATCAAAATAAAATCCTTGGCCAAGCAGAGTCAGATGTCCCTTCCCCAACCCCAGCCACACAGCATCAGCGGCTAGCTGGGACGGAAAGTGGTATGGATGTGGACAACAGACTGGTTAGAAAGGAATCGGAAAAACTAGAGGTGGGCAATCAATGGAATCTGAGGCAAGGTGGATGGGATACAGACAGGTCCCTAGACACACCTGTGTCTTGGGATAGACTGGCACTGTAGCTGTCACTCTCAGTGACAGTGACACCATGCTGAGAACCCACAGTGCGCCAGTCGGAGGTGAGGGTCCGGGCGGGGGTGGAAGCCTGGCACTTGGTCAAGGTCCACTGGCTTGAGTACCGGTTTCGGGTGCTGTGGGCTGATTTCACGTTCTTCCTGGACACTGGATCTGCACAGAGGGAGGCAAGAGATAGCACCCTCCAACTGTGGGCACTCAGGCACAGACAGCTGGTGCTTAGCACAAAGAACAGTGGGGAGCATCGGTGGAGGCAGAAGTGGTTCTGGGAATGTTGGCTATGTAGTTTTCCTGACCATGTGATTTGCTCCACAGAAGAGTGACAGAAAAACTGTAGGAGCAGTGGGTGGCATCCTGACTCCCCCAAGAGTCCTTCCACGTGAGAAAGAATAGGACGCTCGGTTCTGTTGTCTTATAACTGTCATCGCCTGTGTCCTTAATGCCTGAAGTCACTGTTTGCCACAGAAAACCCTTGGAGAGAATGAAGACCCAACCCTTAGCCAAAATTTCTAAGGTAACTAAGAACCTGAGAGAGAGATAGGGTTAGCAACACCCAAGGTCGTTTATAACTAGAACACCTATGGTCAAGGTTTCCAGACTCCAGAACCTATCTGTTTCCATTATATGCTCTTTCCCCGTCTCTGTCTCAGAATATATGTTTTTCTGATGTGTTCATGTGTGTTCATGTATGTGCATGTGTGTGTTCACGTGTGGAAGCCAGAGGTTGATGTCTGTTGTCTTCCAGCTGCCTGGGCTTTTGAGGTAAGGTTCCTCACTAAAACAGGAGCTCATCAATTTGGGTAGGCTGGCTGGGCAGTGAGCTCTAGGGGTGTGCCTCTATCTGTATCCCCAGAGCTGGTATTACAGATGTGTACATCTGTTCCTGGGTTTTTGTGTGGGAGATGGGGATTCAAACAAAAGTTCCCAGGCTTTTGCTTTAATGACTAAACCCACCCACTCTCCCTTACTCCTTCCCTTCCTTCTTCTTCTTCTTTTTTTTTTTTAAATTTAAATTAACTCTATCCCATGGAGAGTTAAAAAACCCTCCCCAACTCTTTGGCATTGATGCATACTGGTTCCTGGTCGGATGTCTGACATGTCGATGAGGGGTCCTGTGCTCTGGATGAGGGCTGGATGGTGCAAAGAAACACCAGTACAGAAGCTCTGTGGGTTGACAGCTTGGCTGAACTCAGCATCAGTCACAGGGATGGTGGCCTTGTCATCTCCTAGAGGGAGAAAGATAATCACCTGATGTCCTCCTCAAATTTTTATGTCTTTATCCAGTGTGGAGTTTCAGAGAGGCCAAGGCTCTCTCCACTGGAAGAAGAGAAAGGTTGGCCTTTGAGAAGAGCTGTAGTAAATTCCAGGGATGCTGAGAGGGGGGAGGGGTGCTATACCTAGATCCTAGGCACAGCCATGGGGCTTTCAGTTGTCCTCCAGGGGTTGTGGCCTGGGGAGCACACCTAGAACAGGTCACTCACCCAGCTGCTTGATGCCTTCCTTGTCTTCAATGAGCAGCTGGACCCTCGGGATGTCAATGTGGAGCCGTGGGCCCTGGGGTGGCCCTTTCACAGGAGTGTCAAAGCTTCTGTTGTTCTTGCTGTGGAAGAAGGAAAGGAAGTGGGTGGCTCAGGAGTCAAAGATTGGGGTAAGAGGCTCTGCAGATCAAAGAGAGAATTGATTGACACCCCTGTGGATGGCTCTAGTATAGGGAGCAAGGGAAGAAGAAGAAGGAAGGGGAGTAGGAATAGGAGAGCAAAGAGGAAGCAGCTAAGTGACCCCTACCTTATAAGCATTTCGGCCAAACTCTTTGCATCTGCAAAACAGTAGAGAGGTAGCTGGGTGAGAATGGAGTTTGAGTAGGAAGAGCCCCAGTGAGGACACTGTCTAAAATGGCAATGGTCTAAAGAGTGGAAAACCCACAAAACAGCAATGGTAAGGTTTCATGGTTTCCAGTTTTATGTTGCCTTAGGTCTGGCTGCCTTTCCTTAGTTGCTTGTTTTGTGTTGTTCCATCTAACAGAGAGCTCGTCCTAAAGAATAGAGGGTACCCCCAGCACTCTACTTCATGAACCAGCTGTAATTTAACATGATGCTATTGCATGCTGGATCCTGAGTCTTCTCTTGGGGAAAGAGGAGAGAATCAGATGAGACCGAGGTGGTTAGTGAGAAGCACGGGATGACTGAGCTCTCATATCAGTCAAGAGACATTATGTCTTTCCTCTGGAGCAGTGGTTCTCAACCTTCCTAATGCTGCAACCTTCTAATACAGTTCCTCATACTGTGGTGATCTTGAACTATACAGTTATTTCCTTGCCACTTTATAAACATAATTTTGATACTGTTATATATTATAATGTAAATATATGATATGTGACCCCAAAGGGGTCGAGATCCACAGGTTGAGAGCTGCTGCTCTAGGGTGTCTGTGCTCCAAAGTTCATGAATAAACTTGAGAGTCCATGCTATATCTCATAGTGATGATACTGAGAGGGGAGGCGAAGGGTGTATCTAATGTACTAGAGCCCAGAAGCTGAGAGTGATCTGTTAGACTGGAGATAGTGCTATGCCTGCATCCAACCACCCATCTACTTAAATATCCACCCAACCACTCACCCATCCATCAAAATATCCATCCATCCATCCATCAATCCATCCATCCACCTACCCATTGTCCATTCATCCATCCACCCACCCATCCACTTACTCATCCATCTACCAATCCATCCATCCATCCATTCATTCATCCATCCATCCATCCATCCATCCACCCACCCACCCACCCACCCACCCACACATCATCCATTTATCCATCCATCTACCAATCCATCCATCCATTCATTCATCCATCCATCCATCCATCATCCACCCACCCATCCACCTACCCACACATCATCCATTTAGCTATCCATCTATCTATCCATCCACTCATCCACTAATCCAAATATCTGTGCATCCAACTATTTTTTTTTGATGCAGTCTCACAAATTCCAGGCTGGCCTCGAACTTGAATTTCCGTTGTTGCAGAGGACAATCTCGAATTTCAGGTTCTTCCACACAAACTGCCCACGTTCTAGGTTTACTGGTGTGTACTGTCATGCCTCGCTTATGCAGTGCTGAGGATCAAACCCTAGGCTACGGGCATGCTAGGCAAGCACTTCCAACTGATCCATATTCTCATGCCCCTATCTAACTATTTAATCATCTACCCAACAACTCTTCAACTATTGACTCATCTACACAACATTTCATTCAGTATCCAGCCATCCATATTTCCACTTATATATCCAGCTATCCTTACCATGATGTAGCCACTCATTCAACCATTCTTATAATCGTTCCACTATCCAACTATTCTTTAAACAAAATATATGGATGGCTATATCATGCACCAAATTGTTACCTGTTATCCATCAAAATACTCCTTCTCCCATCCACTTTACCCACTCAACTATTTATGTATCCAAACCTTCACCAAACCATTCATCTGTCCGTTCTTTTATTTATACTATCTATCAACCACACAGTCAATCATCTATTTAATTCAATCATCATTCAACCATCCCACCACTCATTTGTCCAGGTATTCACTGAATGATCCTCTCTGGTCCCGAGCCAGGGAGAGGTTAGTAATTCCCTCTTCTGTGCTATTCTTGTCCTCTAGCCTCTCACATTAAATAGTGAACTCTTGTAAGTATATGGCGCCCCTTCTTCATCTCTGCATCTCTACCATTCAACAGTTTCTACTTTGCACCAGACTCCAAATATTCGAGTGCACAAACATGAAGTAACTAGTAGGCTCTGGGACTGTCAAGGAACATGAGAGTCATTCACACCAGACAATGGTGTTAAGTGTTGAAAAGGGGAACTATTCAAATTATTCCATATTTGACACACCATGGAAACTTCCTGGCTAGGAATTGAACAGGGCCCTAGAGAGATGTATTTGCCAACGAATATGGGACTATTTGCATATGTTATAATCATATGGCTTTACCAGTGTAAACCTGTATAAATGTCAGCCCTAGTTGGTGCAGGCATAAAATTCTGGCAACACAGAGGAGAAATTATGAGACTCCTTAATTCTAAGGAGACTTAAGATGATTTGAGTGGCATGTATTCCTTTCAGGGGACACAGGCTCTGTCTCTTGCCCAAAAGGTTCTATGGTCCACCGAAGGGTGGCCAGTGTGGCTGAGAGTCACCACCCTCTCTCTCCCTGAAAGCTAGTAGAAAAGTCTCCCACCTCGGAGCCTCTTCAGCCGTTTCTCCTTCCTCTTCTTTCGTACAACAAAGAGCAGCGCCACCCCAAGGGTGGCCAGGATGACTGGACAGCCAATGGTGAATAGCTTCTTTACGTCATCGCCTTCTCCTTGAGCAGACTTGATGGGTGGGATGGTGCCTAAGTGGGGGGTGGGGCAGAGAAGAGAATCAGGGAATGCTATGAGCTCACAGAGTCCCATGGGTGGGGAAGAAAGCCTGCTGACAACTTCTGTTGTCCTTGGTCTCCAACCCCCACCTCCTAGTCCAGAGCTGTAGCCCTCCCCTCTGTTCCCTAAATTTTGGCTCCATCAGAACAGCCATGAGTAGTTACATAGCTTTTGTGCTATATTAATGACTTTCTGGTTCTGTTTTAGAATTTTCCTGATCTCTCTCAGGGTTATTTTTCCGCCCGGTCAGGTTTTATGTTTAATCCTAGAGTGGGGATTGATGGGATTACATTCCCACATCTGGCTGAGCATGAGAGGAACAAAGCAAAGAGAAGTCATGTGGGGAATCCTGCAATCTCTTCCCCTGATGGAGAATAGCTCCTTTGTCATGCCCCCACCCTGTCCTTTTCACTCCCACCACAAGCAGCATTTTCTGTCTCTGGGGCCTGCAGGAAGGCAAAGATAGACTCTATCAATATAAACCTCTGCCAAACCCCTGATTCTTGCCTGTTTCCCAAGCTGTGTTTAAGAATCATCTTCAACATGAAGACTTTCTTGTTGAAGCCTATCTCCCGAGACTGTTTCCTAAGTATGTAGGTGGACTTAGTTTAGCTTGTGATAATTGGACCCTAAAAACTTAGTTTTCTTTTTCTCCAATGCATCTCCTCTCTCTCTCTCTCATCTCTCTCTCTTTCTCTTTCTCTCTCTTCCTCTGTGTGTGTGCATGTGTGTATGTGCATGTGCATGTGTGTATGTGAGTGTGTGTATGTGTGTGTGTATGTGTGTATATGTGTGTGCATGTGCATGTGTGTGCATGTGTGTGTGTGTATGTGTGTGTATGTGAGTGCATGTGATGTGATGTGTGTGTGTGTGTGTGTGTGTGTGTGTGTGTGTGTGTGGTGAAGCATTTCTATGGGGTAGACACCAGTTAGGTGCTCATCAAATATACATGTTCTTGCTGTATTTCCCAGACTTCCTTGCAGTTAGATTCGGGTCACATGATTAGTTAGAACAACAGAGGGTGAAAAACAAGTGATAATTTTTTTTTCTTAGCTAGAGCAAAGCCCTGAGTTTGATTCCCAACATACATACACACACACACACACACACACACACACACACACACACACACACACTCCCGTGGACACACATGCATGCACACATACACGAAGAAGTGATAAAATCAGCCCCTTCGAAGCAGTTAATAACTGATGTGTCTTTTATCTTTGGAGTAAGGGCCATGTTCAAGATGACGTAGCTAAACGGTGATTGCCAACCAGCTCTCTCCGGACTTTATCCATACAAGGAAAGAATCTTCCCTGTGTGGAGCCACCAGGTTCTTAGTATTTATTACTGCAAAGCAGGCTGTTTATCTTGCTTAATACAGTCGGCTAGCCGAGTCGTCAGGGGCAGGACCTCAGTTCCATCTCGGCTTACCTTACCCTCTTCATCTCCCTGAAGCATCGCACAGCAGGGACTGCATCTTGTTCAAAGACTTTCACCTGCCCGTCAAGACTGGCCACCAGTAGATCTGCCTACCCGCTACCAATCGGATGGGCCCTCAGTATTACTAGCCCTCTACCCTGGGTTTATTCCCATCTGCTTCTATTTGTCCTTCTCATTTGATACCCGGGAGCGGTCCCATCCCATCCTCTCCAACTCACTGCCATCGTAGTCCAGGGTGGCAAACTGGGCGGTCTCGTTGCCACAGCCGGCACTGTTGCAAGCCCTCATTCGAAGCTCATACCACGTAGCCTCTCGAAGTTCTGTCAGAAACACCTCTGTGGAGCTGTTGGCTCGGACGCCCTGCCAGGCCCAGGTCCCTTTGGGCCGGTACTCCAGGACAATGGCTGTGATGGGGCAGCCTCCATTGTTCCAGCCCTGTAGGTTAAGTCGAGCATGTGTGGAGTTGATGTGGGTGAAGAGGTGTTGATCTTTGCTGAAGGAAGGTTCTGGGGGACCAGAAGGGGGAAGAGAGATGTTAGGGTGCTCTAGAAGGAAGGAAGGAAGGGGTCTTTCATCTATCTGGGAAGGCTTTTCCTGGGCAGCTGGGATTATAGCGGGGGTGCCTAGGAGGGGCAAGAGGAGGAAAGGCCCTACAGCAGGGTCCCAGCAGTGAAGGGTGAGAGGTGGAAGGAAAGAAGGAAGGAAGAAAGAAAAGAAGGAAAGACAGAAGAACACCAACCCCCTGACCCTCCTAGTAAGAAAGTAGGACCTTTTAGTTAATTAGTTAATTAATTAATTTTTGTCAAGGTCTTAGGTGAGACTGGCCTCTAACTCCCTATGCAGCCGAAGATGGCCTTGAATGTTCTGACCCCCTTGCTTCCACCTTTAAGTGCCAGGATTAAAGTTCTTGTGGTGAGGGTCATGCCACCCCGCCACCCCTCCTACCACCCAGTCCAGATCACTTTTGCCTGGTGATGAGTTTATCTGGAGATGCCTGTAGTTGATATGAACAAGGCTGAGTCTCCTCCCTCTGGCTCTGTCAGCACTTGGCTCCTCTTTCCTCCTGATAGCCACGTGTCTATTCCCACTGATGTCGTGTTTGTCACCCCACCCACCTCCCACCTGGGCCCTGCTCTTTATTGCCACCCCCGACCCGGCCTCACCCCGCCCATGGGTCTTGGCCTCGATGATCTCGCTGATGCGCCCAGAGCCCACACTGTTCTTGGCTGCCAGCTTCACCTTGTACCACGTGCCACACTTGAGGCTGTCTAGCTTGAAGGAGCGCTCGCTGGAGCTGATGAACACATCCTTCCACTCCTCGCTGTTATCCACGGAGTATTGCAGCACGAAGCCTGCAGGAGGGGTTGGCTCGAGTGGGCAAAGCAGAGAAGGGCAGGACAGGAGAGACCCAGCCTTGACTCCAGCAGAGGTCGTGGGGATGGGCATATGCAAATGAGACTCAAAGGCCTGCCCTTGTAGTGCTGGGTGAGTCTGGGTCTCTCCATAGCTCTAGCGTTAGGTTTAGAGAGCTAGGAGGCTTAAGACACTAACTGTTCTAAGAGGGGCAGGGACTCCCTGACAAGCAGGGTCCCTATTTGGGAAGAGCATTTTGGAAGTAAGTACACTGTTAGCTTTTAGCCCCACCTCAGACTACTGAATGAACCCTGCCTGAGCTTTACATTTTACCCATTCTTACAATCTTTGCTGAGTCACACAGAGTCTTGTTTGAGAGGCCTTGATGTCATGTTTGCCTGCTTTGAAAGACTGGGAAACCAAGGTCCGGAGAGGAAAGCACATTAGGTCTGCTCTACTCAGAAATGGAGGGGGTGGGAGCACTCTCCACTACTTGAATGCCTCACAGTCTGATCTGAATCACCCTCCAGATTCTCAGGGACTATGGGACCAAGGATTAGAAACAGGTGAATAATTCCCTCCGTTCCTTACCTCTGATGGAGCTGCCCCCATTGTCCCCCGGAATCCAGGTCAGGGTGATGGAAGAGGCAGAGGTTTTGGAGACAGTGAGGCGGGGCTGGTCTGGGGGAACTGTGAAGGAAAGACACCAGCTCTCAATGGAAAAGGTATGGAGTGTCCCAACAGGAAAGTGCTGTCTCTCCCACATCCCTTCCCATCCCTTATGCATCCTCTTCCTTTCTCACCTCAGTTCCCACAAGGTCTCCCCAGCCCCCAACAGCCAGGGTTGGCTTTCTCTGTCATTCTGTCTCTTTAACAGGTTGGGATTCTTGTCCCTGTCAGGCGCTCAAACCACCTGCTTTGCAGAGTCTCACCTTGTACCAGAAGGTTGACGATGATGGTGTCAAAGCCACCAGTGTTGGTGGCCGTGCAGGTGTAATAGCCGGAGTCTTCCGCCTTCACAGCACGAAGCAGCAGTGTACCGTTTGTGTGGATGAGCCGGTGTCCATCCAAGGACACGGGGATTGCTGAGTCTTCACTGCCAGACCAGGAGGTGGCATGGGTTAGGACACACCCTCCCTAGTCCTGTTCCACCCCCCACGTGTGAGGGCAAATGGAAAAAAGGCAGGAGGAAGCTTGCAGGGGATTTCGGGTTCTTGGGGTTTTGTTCTGTACTTCCCAGGGATTTCCAGGGAACTCCTGTCTTTCTGCCCACGCAGGAAGAAGGTTATGGCTGAGGGAGGGGAAGCAGTGGTTTGGAAACAGCTATAAGCAGTGTCATATGCCCTGCAGGACCACCACAGGGTAGAGTGATGGCCAAGCAGCTCTCTGTCTCCCTGGGTACACACCACTCCTCCAGGGTCGACTGCATACCTGTCCTTGGTCCACTTCACAGCCGGGGCAGGATCCCCCACTGAATTGCAAGGCAGCCGGACATCTTTCATCCAGGGTGTGGTTACAGTGCCTCCGAATGAGATGATCTTTGCTGGGGCTATAAAGGGGAGAGCATGAGGGCCAACCTGCTTTTTACCCTTCACGTTCCCCCTAGCCCCATTCAAAGGGCTCCCGCATTGATAGTGCAAGTTGAGGGGAGACTTTTGGATAAGCTAGCTGCTTTGGTGGAGGCAGTCCTGTGACAGAATGGGGACAAGGACCGGTGGGACCTGAGGTCTGCTGGTTCTGAAGAAGATGGTGGTTGACGAGAATTCCAGGCCATCTAGGTAGTGATGGTGTTCTAGCAGGGGCAAGACACACAAGGAGAAGGGCAAGTTGGGTAGGAGTGGATGTGTGTACACGTGTGTAAGTATGAACTTGTGTGAGTTTGTGTAAGCGTAGCAGAGGTGCAGTAGTCCAGGTGCTCTACCTCACGGGATAGCTGTGTTTGTGTAGGAATGGGTTGTATTTGATGCCCACAGGGGCAGGGGACAGATTATCTGTCACGAGCTCAGGACCTAGGACCTTGTCCTGGGAAGATGGCAGGACTCTAGGCTCCTTTGCTTCTGAAGGAGGTGAGATCTGGAGAAGGGGTAGGTGGTATCCTAAGAAGGAGAAGGGAGATGAGGATGTGGAGATGGATGATATGCAAGGAGCTCTGACTCAGAGCCACAAGGGTCAACATGGCACATCTCAACTGTCCGAGATGGCCAGGCCATGCAGCTGGATGGAAGACTGCAAGTGTGAGCCTCTGGCTTACCAAAGACCCTCAGGCAGATGCTTGCTGGCTCTGTCCCTGTGGCCAGCAGGAAGGCTTCTCTCCTTCCAAGACAAGCTAGGCCTGGGAGAGTCAGATGAGTTTGGGATTGGCTGGGAGAGAAGGGTCAAGAGGAAGGGCCTAGAGGCCAGAGACACCAGAAGACTTGAAACTCACTGCTGCCAGTTCCTCTGTCCCTTGGCCAAGACAGAAGAAACCATTGTTCTTTTGTGTGAGTGATCCTGAGTTTTGAGTAGGGCCTCAGAGCTATCATTGTCTTAAAAGATTTGGAATACCTATGGGCAGAATACCTCATGCCTAGATCAGCGATCATTACCCTGAGGAAGGTCTTGTTCCCGAGCCTGCTGGTGGATCAAGCAGCATTACCAGAGAGAATCTTCTGCTTGCCCTTTCTGGTTGCAGCATGAGGCTCTCTCTGAAGTCCCAAAGGCCCCGTGGAAGCATCAATGTACCCCATATCCTGAGATGCCCCTCTTTCAGGAGCTGAGTGCCAAGACCAAGGCTCTGCTGAGGATGGGGGCTGGAAGGGACTCTCAAGTCAGAGGAGAGTTAACAGCTTAACCAGTGAGGCTTTAAGAGTGGACCTGATTGTAGCCTGTTGTGTGACTTTTCCAGAGTCAGGGGGCAGCAGAGGCTTATTCTTTGATGGCTGTAGAAAGGAGACTAGTGGCCAACTCCTCATAGTTAAAACTCATAGGTATCAGGGAGGGGACACAGCACCTATTTAGGGAGAGCCAGAATTCCGCAAATGGGCTTCTGGAAGCTTTTATCAGACTCCAGACACAGGCTTCTCACCCTTGCCAGCAGGCTCGATGGTGACCTTCTCGCTGCTGTTCCCCCTGCCTGCAGAGGTGACCGCAGCCACCCATAGCAAGTACTGCTGTCCCCGGTTCAGGTGGGCGATTCTGTAGAAAAGTTGTTCAGGACTGGTCTCATACTCGCTGGGAGCCTGTGGGCGGAGACAAAGTCACACTATGAAACAGGAGCTGTGCCTTGGCCCCTCGCCCGCCATTGTCCTTGGTGCCTTGGGCTGGAGGCAGGCTCTGTCCAGCACGCTCTTTCTCAGCCTGAGAACAGTGGACAGTCTTGTGTTGGGCTCAGCCCAGGGAGCTGATGGAGCAGTATTTGTAGGTCACCCTTGGTACCCCTCTCTGTTATATAGGCTGTGGTTACAGGCCAACACGTAGGGGTATTTTGAATAAATGATGAGAGGCAGTCAGAGAAAGGAGAATGAGGGACTCGGGGTCTCAGGAAGACCACATGCAAAGAGAAAGGTTCTGTGGAGAAGCCAAATGATTGCCTTTGCCTTGTTAGGGCTGTAGCCAGCCCTCCAGCCTGTTCCCTGCTTAGTCACCTCCCCGCCCTGCCACCTAATTACACTCTTTCCTTCTCGGGAAGGGGTAGAGAGGCAGCAGGGAGAGTTTTACTGGGCAGTGCTTTATTAGTGATTATTAGTGGTATGGATCACCATATATGTTTGTAGGTTACATAAATCTATAACATTTTTTTTTAACCAAATGACAGTTTTGACAAGTTGCCAACAAAACAATATCAGATCCCAGTGGTTTTTACCAGTTGCTTTGATGAAAAGATTATGTTGCCTTGGAAACCAGAGGCTCAGATATTGAAATGAATTTGAGAAGGCGCTTTTGATAAGCGCTAGTTTGTAGACCTCCTGTCAGCCTCTTCCCTGGCATCGGCCGGATGGGGCTGACTTTCATTTTATTTTATTTTTTGGCCAGCCTCAGGGAATGGGGAGAGGAGAGCACTAGGGCCCCTCTGAGATCAGGGCGCAAGTCCAAGGAGGGGGAACAGTTCCTAGAACAGATGGGGGCCCTGAGGCCAGAGGGAGCTGGTAATTAGTTATCTCTGCAGTCGTGAGATCTTGCACACAGGCTCTCTTGCACATGGCTGTGTAGAAGCACACATGTGCTGAGAGATGGATGTCACCGAGGGACATTCTCCACAGCCAATGGGAGAGCTGAAGGACCCAGGGACTTGTAACAGGAAAAAAGAAACATCCTTTCCCTGGCCTCAGGTTGTCTGCAGGAAAATGTTGGGAGAAGGTTCATACACCCTTATAATGTGCACAGGTATCTTGGCACTGTCCCTCCTGCCTTCCTGGGGCGGGGTGGGGGAGTGATGTTGTGTCTAACCTTGTGCACAATTCCGGTTGGGGACAGGTGCAGAGCCACTCTAAGCCCTCTTAAGCTAGGGCATCTGGGGACTGGTGAGTTCACGCCAGTGCATGACTGTAGGACTGCGCAATGGCTTCAATGCTTGTTGTCCTTAACAGGCATGTAATCCATGTGACCTGAGCCCTCACCCCCACCTCCCCTTCCCAGGGTAGGGGAGCTTAGTTCTTTGGCAAATTAGGAACAATACAACCTTGCCTCTTCTGGGCTGTGACTCTGAGTCACCCTGAGGCAAGGAGTGCACAATTATCTGAAAATTGGGGTGCAGTTCTGTGCTCATTTTCTGTGGGTATAGAGGGGTGTGTGTATGTGTGTGTGTGTGTGTGTGTGTGTGTGTGTGTGTGTGTATACGCACATCTATGCTTGTGTGTGCATATACATGCATGTGTGGATAGGTGTTAAATGCTCGTGCTTGTATGTCAGTGTGGACTTGAGAATACATTTGTGTTTGCCCAGGGCAGAAAAGTATGTCTTTCCCTTGAAGATCTTTTTTTTTTTTGTGCATATTTGAGTATGTGTGTGTACATGTGTGTATATCTGCGTGTATGCACACGTGTTTGTGTGGGAGTATGAGTGTGTATGGGAGTCAGAGGCCAATACATCAGTATTTTTTTATTCTCAGAAGCTGTTCACATTATTTCGTTTTCTTTTTGAGACAGCTTTTCTCACTGGGACCTGTGCTTCACCGTTAGCCTAGGCTGGTGTCCTGGAGCCCAGGGATCTGCTTGCCTTCAGCTCCTCAAACTGATGGTGAGCTGCCTGTCTCAGTCTCCCCTGAGCTAGGGCTGTAAGTATTGATCCTCTGTATCCAGAGATACAGCAGCATTATGCCAAGATTCTAGGACTGTAAGTACCAAACCACCACATTCAAAGAGATAGTGACATTTTACTAAGATTCTAGTACCTTCCTTTTAACCTGGACTCCCCACACATCCCTTGAAATTCTTTTAAAACAATATTATCATTTCTCCTAAATAAGACTCGATGAATACAAAGTTGTAGAAAAAAAAGCAAATGATGACAAAAAATCCCTCAATTGACAATAATTCTAATAATAATTCTAATAATAATATATATTCTATATACATATTCTAATATAATTCTAATAATAATAAGTCTTTCTAATCATAGAGGCAAAAATCAAAAAATGATTGATAAATTTAAGTTTTCTATAAAATTATCACACATCAACACAAATTAAAAGGCATGAATTTACAGCTACTTGCAATTTATGCAGTAGAACATGGTTGTTATCCTTAATATGGAAAGAACATTTACAAATCAATAAGCAAAGCGCAAGCAACCCAAATGGCAAGGATGAACACAAGATAAGAACTGAAAGTGACTCAAAGAAAAGAACCAGTAAGAATTTGCAAACAAATAACCGAGTAAGTAATCTAAGAAGGAAAATTTAAAGTAAGACAACTATTAAAATAAAACCCAAGTGGCAAAAACGAAATGCAAATCTGAAATCAGTGTATATTCAGAAACCTGTGCGCTCTGAGGCACACACATGCTTTTTTTGCTGCCGGAGAGTGACTTGAAAGTGTGCATGCAGGGCCTCTGTAACCCAGAAATACCGACATATGTCCATGAAGCTTTGTGGAGAAAGTTCACAGGAGTATTATTTACAAGGGTGAAAGTGAAGCCATACTTACAGGCAGGAGAGAAGCCTTGTAGATTAGGTTGTACCACTCAAAACTGCGTTTTGAACATCTGGTAAGTTGGAGATGTAGCTTAGCTCGGTCAGTAGACTGCTTGACTAGTTAGTGTGTGCACAAAGCCTTGGTGCTATGTGTGTGTGTGTGTGTGTGTGTGTGTGTGTGTGTGTGTGTGTGTGACAGTGTGACATGCTTGTCATCTCAGAACTTGGAAGGCAGAGGGATCAAAAGCTATTAATTTTTTTCAAGGCAGAGTTTCTATGTGTAGCCCCCTGGCTGTCTTGGAACTTGCTTTGTAGACCAGGCTGACCTCGAATTTAGACATCTGCCTGCCTCTGCCTCCCAAGTGCTAAGATTAAAGGCATGGTGGCATTAAAAGTTTAAGATTATCCTTAGAGTCTGGAATATGTGAGATAAAAACAAAACAAAACAAAAACAACAACAAAACCCCTCAATGATGACAACAACAAAAATATTCCACGACAACCACAAAAGAATACAGAGAAGAGCTTTCGTAAGTTGAAACTTGTATATGAAAAACATATAACATGTAAACTTTTGTTTTAATATTATGTAAAAAAAAAACCATGACAATCCCATAATCTCTGTGCAGATCAATGTAGAATGTTAGGCCTTGTGTTGTGGTACATGATGAACGTCACTGACACAAAGCAGGGCTGAGTGACAGGAGCCAGATATATAGCAGGGCTCCACCCACACTGAAGGCTGAGGGAGGCAGCATTCATCCAAGCTGTGGAGTTGGGAGGGAGGAGGGAGACAAGGTAACGGAGAAGTACCACCATATGGGCATGCTGCTGAAAGGGTTAAAAATTTTCAGAAACTCCTAACAGGCTGAGCAGAACCAAGAGTGCAGGTCAGCTTGGTCATGAGCTCTGTGTTTCAGGAACTTGGCTGACCACAAGATAGATGGTTGAATACGAATAGACTCTTTGAGAATAGCCTATACAAAATGTTCCCCAGGACTGTTCTTTGTGCCCTGTCACAAACTGAATAATGAGCTGGGACTTTCCACAGGTACTCTCCAATAACCCCTCTTCACTCCCCCTGGGTTGTGGTTTCCCCCCTAAGTTGTGGTTTTTGGCTTTAAATTCCCTCTGTCTCCAAAGCCTGGGGGTCAGACTCCACTGCCCCTGCGTGGGTCATGGGTCTTGACCTCAACATGTTGATCGAAATATACCACTTGCTGATTGCATCAAGCTCGGTGTCTTGTGAGTTATTGGGTGGCTGCGAATTCCTGAGGCTTGGGTGAGGTCCTCCTTTTGTGGGGGCCTTACACTGCCAACACTATGTTGTATGTGGCAGTGCCCATGAGGACAGTTGAGGATCCTTATGAATCAGTGGGCTTTCTCTCTGGGAAGAGACTCCTGGCCTCTGTGGCGAAGAGCTGTGGTGCTCACGCTAGAAGGGTGGTTCACAAAGCCCACAGGAGGGAGGGGTGAGAGTGGTCCAGCAGTTGCAGGCAGCATTCTTGGCACAATCGAGGGCAACTCTTCCTCCTGCCCCTCCCCCAGCCCTAAACCTTGATGCCCCTGCCATGGAGATTCTCATAGGCTGTTCCCAAACCACTGAAGTAGCCAAGGGCAGGGGTTTCTACCTGCTCCTGTCTAAGGAATAGGTGTGCTGCAGAGAAGCCACTTAGCTGGGTATCAGAAGAGGAGAGAAGGAAGCATATTATGGGGTGTAGGCATATGCAATGTTTTGCCCAACTCATCTTCTCTTTCTTCTCTCTGGGGACTCTGAACGCCCAGTCTGACTTTGGTGCTTGTACCTCGGTACCCAGGATCAGGGAAGATAATGAAGATTTTTTCTCTCATTGAAGCCCAGGCCCTGATCAGAGATTCCCTTACCCCTAGTTTGTTTCCACCCATCCTCCTTGCCTAGCTCCACACTGTGGCAGTCATCTGCAGTAGAGGCCCAGAATTGCCTCCAAACCTGGAGGACCCTAATGAAAGGCCATACACTCCCAGAGTCCATGGGCCAGCCAGTCCCTGGGACTGCCTGGGGTCAGCAAGCTGGAAGAGCAGAGCTGAGTGGCTTTTCTTTTTCTCTGTCTGCTTGACTTCAACTCACATGATTCTAGAGGGGCTCCAAAACTGTGACAAGCTTGCAGTCTTTGTAGCCAATGCCTGCCTCAAGATGGATAGCATGCAAGGTTTCATCTATTTGGGGGTAACTAGTACCCATACTTAAAAAGTATTTTTTATTAAATTTATTTACTTATTTGGGAGAAGTGCATACATATCATGGTGTGTGTGTGTGTGTGTGTGTGTGTGTGTGTATGTAGTGTCAAAAAACAACTTGTAGATGCAGGCTATCTCTTAGCATATGGGTCTCAGGGCTTAGACTCAGGTCCTTGAGTTTAACAGTCGGCACCTTTACCCAGTGAGCCATCTTGTCCAGAACCCATTTTGAACTATGACTCACAGAAAAGCATAGTTAAGTCCCACAATTTGACTGATATGTTGTCTCTAAAAAATCTGCTCCTCTGTCCCCTCTCACCACTTACCGGCTGGCCAGACCCAGGGCTGGAACAGAAGATGGTGTATTTTCGGATCACTCCATTGGGCTTGGTTGGGGGCAGCCAGGACACGACCACACTACTAGCCGATGAAGGGACAGCTTTGATGCCAGCAGGGGGGCCTGGAACTGAGTAGAGAGAAGTTCTGGTCAGTCTAGAGAAGACAGCTCATGCATGGCAAACAGTGGTGGAGGCAAGAGTGAGTGAGTCTTGGGGAGCTCCTTAGAGGGGGCCCCAGAGCTCTGGGACAGAGAAGGAGGGCCCAGCATGGTCTACAGTAGGAAGGCAAGGCAATTACAGGGGCTGTGACAGGCTCTGAGGTGGAGGCTGGCAAAGGGGCCAGCTTCACAAGTGTTTGGCCAGGCCAGACATATGTAGGCCAGAGAGGAATGGAACACAGGAAGAATGCATCTGCTTCCTCTGACCTTAATCCTTGCACCCAGCGCCCTGACTACTGACAGGCTCACGGGGAGCACTCCAACCCAACAACTTCACTTGTCCTGTTAGGCCTGTGAGTTCCTCTAGGCTGAGACCAGGAACTGCTTTTTGCTGTGTGCCGAGGGTTCTGTCTCACATGCTGGTGAGGTCTTTTCTGTCTGCAGGAAACTGTATCTGGCAAGTGAACTCAGCAACCAATCCCAGAGGCTCATACAGACTTGGGGTGGCCCTGCCTCTCAGGACTGGAGACCCAGGACTCTACCTGGGAGAATGACAGCTTTCTGTGTCAGCCATACTTCCCACCTTTCTTTCTCTACCCTGTTGCTCTCCTCTTCTCTTCCCACCCCTGCCATTTTTTTTTATATCTTGGGGGTAACAAATGTACCCTATTTGATTTTTACTGTACCTCCCCCAGCCTCAGTGACTCCACCCATGTGGAGATGAGAATCCTACTAAAGGGTTATGGCAAGGATTAATGTTAAGTAAAATAAAGCACCCAGAACATTGGTACTGCACAGAAGATCTCACTAGATGGTGAGGGTCATGGCTTTTGCCTTCTCTCTGCCAGCCCTCAGCATGTGAGCCACAGTGGTTCAGGACTAATTAAAGTTGATGCTTTTTAGGAGCAGCGTCCATCCAGGGGTAGAACCCAGAGGCCGAGGCACTCTTGGCTTCATCCTCCTTCTGGGCTGCGGTATCCTGTTGTCAGGTGGTTGTGAGGTGCAAAAGTGTATAGATGACTCTGGGGTAAGTGAGGTTGTGTATCTTTGCGCACTTTCTCCTTGTTATTGGAAAATGTGTGTTAAATTCACAATTGTGCATTTGTCTATTTTTCTGTCTTATCTACCATACATTTATATCATCTATCTATCTATCTGTCTATCTATCTATCTATCTATCTATCTATCTATCTATCTATCTATCTATCTATCTATCAGCTATCATTCATCTATCTACCTAGTATCTATCTGTCTATCTATCTATCTATCTATCTATCTATCTATCATCTATGTATCAATCTTCTATCATCTATTTGCCTATCACCTATTTACTATCATGCATGTATGTATATATGTATGTATATATGCATGAATGTATGTATATATTCCTACATGCACATATATGTCTACCTGTCATCTATCCATCTACAATCTCTCTCTCTTTCTCTTTCTCTCTCTATCTCTCTATCTCTATCTATCTATCTATCTATCTATCTATCTATCTATCTATCATCACCTACTTATCTAATTTTTTGAGATCAGGTTTCACCAGTTGACTTTCACCTCATGATCCTCCTAAATTCATGATCCTCCTGAATTCACGATCCTCCTGCCTCTGCCTTCCAGGTGCTAGGACTACAAGTATGTGCCATCATGCTTGTTTCTCTGCCTAGTAGACGGAGTCTTGTAACCATGCGTCCTTCTTTTGCATCCTAGGTCTGATATTAATATTCTGGTCTCAGTTCAGTGGCATGCTATCCTTTTTTTTTTTTTATCATTTCATTTCAAACTCATCTCTGTGTACTATCTTGTGTGTGTGTGCACATGCACACGTGTCACAGTGCATGCGTCCATTCTCACCTTTCACCTAGTTTAAAACAGGGTTTCTCTTGTTTCACTGTAGTATATGCCAGGGCAGGAGGTTACAAAATTCTGGAGCTTCTCCATCTTACCACACACAGGAGCTCTGGGATTATGGGTGAACTATTTAACGCAGGTTCTGGGGATTCAAACTTAAGTCTTCAGCCTTGCTTGGCAAGCATTTTAAGCCAGTAAGCCACCTTTTCGTCTCCCCTTTATACATCCTTATGCTTTAGATGTCTTCTGTATCGTATGTATTTAGGTTTTGCTACTAACCAGTCTGACAGACCCTGTCTTCTAATTGGAGAATTTACTCCGTTTATATTTAATGTAATAACTGGTACATTTGTGTTTAAACTTACCCTCTGATAAATGTTCCCTACTTGTCTCACTTCTTAGGTTTCCTTTTTCTTTGCTTTTGTGACTTCTTCTGAATTGAGTATTTTGGAAATGATTCTTCTTGGAGAGCTGGCTCAGTGGTTTAGAGCACTTATTGCTCTTATAGAGGACCAAGGCTCAATACTTAGCATCAAAGGTGTCTTACAACCATCCATAACTCCAGTTCCAGGTGATCCAATGCTCTCTTTTGACCTCCGTGGCACCAGAAACACACATAGTGTGCATACATACATACAGGCAAAATACACACACACACACACACACACACACACACACACACACACATTATACTGTATGTATATGGATTTTTACATATATATATATATATGCATTTAAATAAATAATATTGCATTTCCTATTAGCCTGACTTATTTTCAGCGGTTATTCAATATAAAAAAACCTTTCTTTTTCTTTTCTTTTTTCTTTTTTTTTTTGAGATAAGGACTCTGTAACTCACACTGGCTTAAACTTTAGGTTCCATCTCTTTTAGCCTCCCAAGTGCTGAGTTAACAGGCATGGGGCGCCACACCTGACCACTAAATGAGTCTTTGATTTACCAAAGTTCAGTGTCCATGGGCACTTTTCTTCTTAGACAATGCAAAGGCATCAGAGATTTCACACGCCCTCTCTCAGTTCGCATGCCAGTGCTGAGTACTTTAGCTCTGTACAGGCATCAGTACAGTCCTTTCATACGGTCAGTATTAATTTAGACTGACCCATCTGTTCATCGGTTAATTGCTTTGCTTTCCTAGCTGCATCGGTGAGCTTCCATCTGGGAGCATTCTCCTTCTAGCTAAACAATAATACCTTTGACTGTTTCTCCAGGGCAGGTATGCTGGGGATAAATTCTTTCAGCCATTGCTGGAATGAAGATGTCTTCTTTAAAACATTACTTTATTTTTTTAGACTTCTTCTCTTCGTTTTAGGTGCATGAGTGTTTTGCCTGCATGTGCAGGCCTGTAGAGGTCAGAAGAGGACGTAGAACCTTCTGGAACCGGAGTTACATATGGTTGTGAGCCATGGCGTGGGTGCTGAGAACTAAACCCAGCTTCTCTATAAGAGCAAAAGTACTCCAAACGGCTGAGCCCCGTGTCCAGCCCTCTGAATGAACATGCCTTCATTTATTTTAACCCTGAGGCATCGTCTATGTGAAACATCACAGGTCATAATGATTTCCTTACCGATAACTAGTACTTTTCTTTTTAAAGTTGTTTTAAGCTTCCAACATTTTTTGACAAGTTGGTTGACAATCTTATCATTGCTTCTTTTCAGATTTTCTTCCTTCTGGTTGCTTCTAAGATTCATTCATTCACTCTCTCTCCACCTCTTCTTCCCTCCCTCCTGCCCTCCCTCCCTCCTTCCTTCCCTTCTCCTGCCTTATTATACTATGCTTCAGTGTGTATTTCATTAAGTTGCCATCTACAGAGTTAGAACATCTTGGCTTTGTGGCTTGATAGTGTTTATCATCCTTAAGACATTTTCAGAATATTATCTCCTGCTCTTTTTTATCTTTCTCCTTTTTTTCTGGGCTGTCTCTCATATCTCTATATCCTTGATACTCAGATTAGTCCATCAACTAGCGTGGCCATCAGTTGGAAACATGTTAGACATTTGAAAACCACAAGTCTTATCCTAGGCCAACCGAATCAATCCGTTTTTTTTTTTTTTTTTAAAAAAATGTGATTCCTGAATGATATGCATGCATACTAAAGCTTGAAGATAATTAGAGATAATTTGTCTATGTGTTTTCCTTGGTCACTTCTAGTCCAGTGGTTCTCAACCTTCCTAATGCAGGGACCCTTTAGTACAGTTCCTCATGTTGTGGTGACTCTCGACCATAAACTTTTTAATTTTTTTTGTTGCTACTTCATAACTGTAACTTTGCTACTTTTATGAATCGTAATGTGAATATCTATGTCTTCTAATGGTCTTCGGGGGTTGCAATCCACAGGTTGAGAACCATGGTTCTAGTCACTTGTCTATCTGTACTTTATCTGCTTCTTTTGCCTTAACTTCCAGTTCAAAATGTGTCTCTTTAGCTGTGTCTAATGCATGTTTAAACTCATCGACTGAGTTCTTAATTTTGGTATTAGTTTAACATTTTTTTCCACTTGATAGTTGTTGTTTTTTTTTGTTTTTTTTTAATTTTTAGCCTTGACCAGCATAATTAGCATAAAGTCCATGTTTGGTCATTTCAAGTGTGGAAATTATACATTCCTTTGTATATTTTTTTTCCTAACGGCTTTTCTTTATTTGCTGATTCTGTCCCACTAGTTTTTATTGTGTACTGGACATAATACTTGACAAACTGTATTAGCAATGTGAGAATTCAGATGACAACCATCTACCCAAAGAGAAGATATATCCTGGACACCAGCAATTCTGGTGTCTTTAATTCACCTGGATGCTTTAATTCAAATTATAGGAACAAGAGAAACGTGTGTCCTTGGCTCATGTTTATTCCTGGATTCAAAGGAGTGTTTGTACTTCAACGTTTTGATTTAGGAAGAGTGATATTCACTAGACATACTTAAACTCCCCAGCAGGCCCTGGCCTCTAATTTGTGTTCTCCTAGCGCTGTTCAGTGTCTCAGTCGTGGCTTCAAGATTCAGAAAATGTCCCTTAAGGAAAGTGTAGCCTCGTGTCAGTCTTGATCTTCCCTGGAGTCCTGGCCCAATAATTGACTCTCTTGTCAACAGTATGATAACCTTTAGGCAGGCATTTTTTTTAAAAATCACTTGATTTCTGGCTGCCTTCAGCAGGAAGGGAGACATGAGTCTCCCACCTCTCGTCTCCCCCCCACCCCCAGCAGCTGCAGCCCCAGCACAGAAGCTTCACACAGGCTTCTGTCACTGGTCCTTATCTGACTCTGCCCAACAAGGGTTATCCTCCCAGAATAGTCCTGCTCCTTCCTCAGTTAAAGGCCTTTAAAGCAGTCAAGCATGAAGCTTGGCATGGCTTTGGATTCCACAGAGAAAGCAAGGAGTGGACAAGAGGCTCTGTAGTTCAAGAGGAGTCCAACCAAGACAGCCTGGAGCCGAGCACAGGCTGAGTTCTGCACTTAGAAGACAATGTGACTTCTATGTTTGCAATCATCTTCTCCTTCTCCTTCTCCTTCTCCTTCTCCTTCTCCTTCTCCTTCTCCTTCTCCTTCTCCTTCTCCTTCTCCT
>JANHMN010000024.1:5991528-5995926 GCA_030674055.1 Rhabdomys pumilio | reverse complement strand
CCCCTTCCCCTTCCCCTTCCCCTTCCCCTTCCCCTCCTCCTTCTCCTCCTCCTCCTCCTCCTCCTGCTTCTCCCCCTCCCCTCCCCCTCCCTCTCCCCTCCCCCTCCCTCTCCTTCTCCTCCTCTCTTTTTTCTTCTCCTTCTCCTCTTCTTCTTCCTCCTCCTCTTCCTCCTCCCCCTCCCCCTTCCCCTTCTCCTTTTCCTTCTTCTTTTTTTGTAAAAATGAGTTTATTTGTATATTTTTATTTTACGCATATGGCTGTTTTACCTGTGTGAATGTATGTACACCAGGTGTGTGCAGTGCCTGCAGAGATCACAAGAGACCACTGGATCTCCTGGGACTGTAGTAACAGATAGTTTTGAGCTGCCTTGTTGGTTCTGGGATGTGCAAGTCCTCCTAATTGCTCGGCCACCGCTTCAGCCCCCTATTTCTTTTGTGTGTGTGCATATTCATGTGTGTGCTAGCGCATGGATGCATGTATGTGCAAGCCTGACTGAGGGCAAGCATGGGAGGTCGTGTTCCTTACTGAGCCTCTACCTTGGTTTTTGACATAGAATCTCTTACTGGGACCCAAAGCCTGCCAATTAGGCAGAATTAGCTGGCCAATGAGCCCCAGGGATCTCTCTGTCTTTAGTCCTGGGATTACAAGAGTATGTTACAGTACCTGGCTTTCTATGTGGGTTGTGGGGATCAAACTTTAGTCCTTATGTTGTCTGGCAAGCATTTTTCGGAGTGAGCTATCTCCCCAACTCCGTATATTTTTCTATTTCTTTTGGTGGCATCTAAAGTATTTTAATTTCTTTTCCTGAGGGTGGTGGGCAGGTGTGGTCAGTCTTAAGATCTTCAGGTTAATTGAAGATCTAATTCTACTTGGCCAAGTTCTCACAGAGGGGCTGTGCTTAGAAGACGGACCTGTCTGCTTTCCCTGCCAAATGACTACAAACTGGAACACAGCATGTCACACATATGCCAAGTCATGACTGCTGTTTGGGATGAGACTTACCTGATGTTACACCCTTGCTGACCTTGGGTTTCCCTTGGGGACACTGAGTTTCTCCCCTGTTGAGTCATAGGCAGCACCTTGGTAGCCACAAAGCGACTATCAGTCCCTGTCCCTGTCACTGCAGGCTGCTTCTACAGAGCTTTCTGGCCATCTTGCTTCTTTTAGTTCAGTGAGGCACCACTGTTCCCACTTTGTCACACAGAAACTCAGAGTGGGCAGCAAAGGCTTGAGAGGTGACAACAGGACTGGGCCAGCTCTTTTGTAGAATTGGCCAGGATCCTTTCCACACCATGCATCTGCTTCCTAAAGGTGGAGACTCCAACCCTAGGCCTGGATCCTGTTGTATGTGTTCCTGTGTGGCCTGAAAGTGACTTTGGGTGGACAGTTGAGGGCTCCTGGAAAGACAGGATGATGCCTGTGGCCCCTGGGCTCCCTTTGGAGCTTTGCTTTGGTTAAACACAGGGAGATACTCATGGATGTGGCATTGACAGAGGTATCAGGAAACTTACAGACCTCAGCAAATCATCTCCAAAGACCAAGGAGGTGCCCTGTAGCCTGGTCTCAGGCTTTATGGTGGGACTGGGCTGGGTGAGAGAGTTCAGTTTATCCTTTACCCAAGAGCAGGTGGTACTGCCCAGAGCTGTCCCAGGGAGCTGTGACAAGGTTTGTGACAAGCACATGTGACAGGAGGGTTGGGAAAAGCTGAATTGCTTAGAGATTTTGAGGAGGGAGCTAGGGCTGAAGGGAGAGCAGACCAAGCCAGCTCCTGGACTAGGAGCGTATAAAATTCCTCTCCATCATTCATAACTCTGACCCTTCCAGAATCTCTGCCAAATATCTGAGTAGACTCTAGATCCCATGTCTCCATATTCCTTGAAGAAACATAGGCTGAGTAAGAAGGAAGGACCCATGATACCAATGATGGGTGCTGTTTACACACCTACTGTGTTTCAGGCACTCTTCAGTCAAATGCAGCCTTTCTAAGGACAGGGCACCCGGCCCAGGGCATGCAGTTAAGAAACAACCAAGGGCTAGTGAGATGCCTAATCAGGTAAGCCCATGTGGTGTACAAGCCTCGTGATCTGAATCCGATCACCGAATTCCATGCTAAGATGGAAGGATAGAAACAATTCCATCAAGTGGTCCTCTGGCCTTCACACATGTGCTACGGCATGCACACATGCACGTACACATCATATACACACATATAGTACCAATGACAAAGTACTAGAGCAGGGTGGGGAAGAAATGGATGGGCAGAAGCAGGATCCCAGAGTTGTGTGTGGGATATGGGGGACATGGGTCGAGCCGCCTTTTGCTTCAATGCTCTCCCAGACTTGTGCAGTTCTGAGCCCCTGTTGGAAACCCAACCCTTCTCCCCACCGGTCCCTCCAGGATTGACTCAGCCTCCAGCCTGTATTTACTCACAGTATATTCTTGAGTTTGGCCCCAATTCTGCTCAATTGGGAAGAACCTAGTGAACACAGCTCCATATGGAGGCCTATTCCATTTTTCTCCCAGTGAGTTCAAGGTCCGGGCCACACTGGGGCCTCGGTGGGATGACCACCAAGTCCTTAACCCTGACTGTACTTAGCAGCATTCCTGATCCCACACAAACTGCAACATCCACACTTAAGAGGAAAGTAGGCTGTGTCTGGCAGGAGAACAGACGCTTCAAAAGGATGCCCTGTGGGTGGTACTGGGAAGGGAATTGTCAGACTGGTGACCCAGTACTCCAGAAAGCAGAGTGATAAGGGAGGGGACAGTTGCTTAGATGTTCCAGCATCCATCCCAGAGCGTGTCAACAAGCTCCAAACCACCCTCCAAGGACTCAGAGGGGCAAGAGAAAAAAAATGGTGTCCTGCTCTTGCCTTGCCCCCAGGATAGGGGCTGGAAGCAAGTAGTATATATTTGGGGTGTGCTCCAGGGAGGTCAGTTCTGAGGGCAGAGTGGGAGGTCAGCCTCGAACTTACCATCTTCCTTGGTCTGGATATAGAGCACGCTGCTGCGCACACCATCCCCAGCCTGCGTGTAGGCGAGCACCTGCACGCTGTAGTTGGTGAACTTCTCCATACCCCGAAGCTCCACTCGCTCTCTTGTGGTGGTGACATTCTGCATCTCGCCCCACTCTGTGGAGACAGGCCTCTGATCATGAAGCTGGCCATGTCATGCTCCATGCCCTCTGCCAGACCGGGCTCAAACCTCTACTCTATAGAGACCTGGGCCACTGTCCTTTGGCCATGTCTCTCCATCAGTGCCCAACCAGGGCCCAAGTATATGCTGGCTTTGAACCTCAGTTGACCTTGTACCAACTTGCCTCACTGCCATCCAGGCATAAGCAAAGGGCTCAAGCCAGGTGGTCAGGTGACAGTGCAGTATTCAGGGTCCAGAGGGTGAGAACACCATACCCCATCATGCTCAAAGATTCAAATCTTTGAGGCAGGGGGATGGCAGAGGTTTGAGTACAGAAAGCAGCGCTGACCTGTCTGGGACACCTAAAAAGACCGAGGAAGGTCAGTTTGTCTAACAGCCCAGTGGTCTTTGGAGAGTAGAGAGGCCAATGTCTTCTCTGAGGGCTGAGTCAGAAAGCCTGCTGCCTTGGGAAAGAGAAAGCAAGTTCTGGAAGGAGCCTTACACTGACCCTGTGTTAAGGGTCACATTTGTTTACTTGCTTGTTCTGGCTGGCAGGGTGGCCTGAGATCTCACATCAAAAGAACTTGGGGGACCTTCAAGACTGAAGCTTCCTAGTTTTGCTAAGAGAAAATGAATCAGAGATGTCCTTTTAGCAGAGTCCAGGTGGGGAGGGGAGGTGCCAGTAACCTGGACAGGTGGCTGTGAGCCACATTCCCAGGTCCTCCAACTCCAAGTACTCCGGAGGGAAGGGTACAGGAGCCGGGTACAGGAGCCTGGGAGGCATGGCGTTCAGGATGACAATGCAAACTCATCACAGGTCCCTGTGCTCTGCTGAAGTGAGTGAAACTTTTGTGTGTATAACTAAGGATGCCCAGGATCTCTGGCTCTGCATCCTACAGACTTTCTTGCCCTAGAAGATCTTTGTGCACACCAGTGGGCATGAGAGCAGATGTGTTTGTTGGTGCTCCATAGACCTGCCAGCATCTGAGGCAAAGAAGGCTCCCCAAAGGTAACTCTTTCACTTGCCTCTTTCTCTTGTCTTCGTGTTACTGAGAGCTCGGCCCCTTTCCTCACATGCCCCAGGTGGCTGCCTGCATTGGACTCACATCTTGGGCCCCTTTCCTCACATGCCCCAGATGGCTGCCTGCATTAGACTCACATTTTAGACCCCGCCCCTCACACGCCCCCAGGTCACTGCTTTGCAGTTGGACTCACATTTTACTGGCCACCTGGGTTTACTGACACCTGAGTTTGGTCAAGGA
>JANHMN010000024.1:5971528-5986528 GCA_030674055.1 Rhabdomys pumilio | reverse complement strand
ACACAGTGTATGTGTGTATGTGAGGGTGTGTGTGCACGTGGAGACCTTCCTCCATCACTCTCTACCTTATTTTTGAGATCGACTCTCTCATTGGTCCTTCTGTGCTTCTTTTGTTTTGGTTAAACCCAAGAGCCACCTGTCTCTTCCCCCACCCCCAGTACTGGGCTCGTTGATGCGTTTGAGCGCTAGGCTTTTATGTGGCTTTGGGCGCCAGAGCTCAGGTCTTCATGCTTTCCCAGCAAGCACTGAGCCATCTCCACAGCCTCCTGAACAGCCTCTTAAACATGACCCGTAAGCAAATCTCCTGAAGATAAAAAACAAAATATAAAGACTGCCTGACTTTTGCCTGACTCAGATCCTCCCGGAATAGGCTGTGTTGCCCCACACACAGTGACCAGGGGTGGAGCGGTGATGAGGGTGGAGCCGTGATGAGCGTGGGGCTGTGATGAAGGTGGGGCATGATGAGGGTGGAGCCGTGACGAGGGCGGGGCTGTGACGAGGGTGGGGCATGATGAGGGTGGAGCCGTGATGAGGGCGGAGGCTGTGGGCAGCGCAAAGATGGAAGGTCTGAGATGTCAAGAGGTGCTGGTGGGAATGAAGGACCAATCCCAGAGGTCCAGAAGAACAGAGAACATTCTAGTAGCATGAGTCCAGGCTGGGAAACGTTCTCACCCAAAGCTTGAGTCCTAATATAAACTCTGCGGCATGTAAACAGGTGTCTTGAGAGAAGACATAGACACACGAACAGCGGTATATGACAGGATCTTACATGACTCTCCCCCGACACTCCCCAGTTGTGTAATCAATGTCTGTGAAGTACTATGAACACATGTTTCGATCCTTCCAAACACATCCTAATCCCCACACCTGCCTGTGGCCAGATGCAGTTAGATCCTCAAATAGAAACTGGCTTCTTTAGGGACAGGGCCTGCCCAACTTTAAATTGAGATAGCACAGACACTTCTGTGCATATAAAACCAGCTAGGACCAGAGTTTTGAAGACAATGAAGTTAATTTAAAAGTCCACCTTTTATTGTACTAAAAAATAGTGAGATTAAAAAAAAACAATTAAGTTTGTAAAATAGCCCCACTGTTTCTTTTAATTCAATGAATGTTCTAAATTAATTGCATTTTTAAGATCACTGTTAACTCAATAAAATTAAGTTTTTAATTTAATGTAATTGTTTTGAACTCACTAAATAGGTGTGTGTCTGTGTGTGTGTGTGTGTGTGTGTGTGTGTGTGTTTAATTGGCTTGACTTTTTGCTATTGCCTGAATTGTCTTCTTTCTGCACTGGGGCAATTCTGCACACTAGTTTGAAAGTGGGAAGATCTGTGCAGCTGGGGCTTGTGCACACTAATGTACACACTTAGATACCTACTGGAGACACACACTCATCTTCAAGAGCACAATACACTCATTCCTACACATTACATACACTCTGCTATTGCATGTACACAGTCACATTGTTATACAGTACCATACTGCCTTGCACAGCCAGGACTATATATCCCATGATCTAGTCCTGTATTTATCACAGACGGTTGTCTGCATCATGCATACTTGATCTGGGGCTATCTTTGTCTACTTATATCTCTGTGCATATAACCCAGGGCTATTTATACCACAATAGATACCTATGCACATGACCCAGGGCCATGTATGTCATGATATGCTTATACACAAGACAGCAGCTACACACACTGGCAGAAGCCCTGGGCAAGCACTTGGGTGCCCCCTGATGTACATGTATATTTCACAACTTTATACAAATCTTGACATGCCTTCTCTGCCTCTCTCTGTGACTCACTTTTCTCTCTTCTTCCTTTTCTTTCTCCCTACATCTCCCTCCCTCCCTCCCTCCCAAACATGCACACTCGGGATTTAAATCAATCTTAACAATATTTCTCTGAAGCATTAAGAAATCAATAGGGCTGATTGCAAATTTATGTCATAAAGCAGAGGTGATCCATCTCACAGAGAGTCTTAAAGCAGAGTGACTTATCTTTCAAGTGAATCTTTATTTTTCATTAATCTGTTCTCGGTGTGAAAAAAAAAATCCCCACGAGAAGTCAGTGCCCAAATTTATTGACTTGCTGGCTCATTCTGAAGTTCTAACTTTCTAATCAATTTTATTTTTCATTATGAGACTTTAGAGAAATAAATTTGATTCTAAATTTTTATCGACCTCGGCTCTGGGTCAGAACTTTGTAGCAAATGCCTTCGTGGTGTTTTACACAGTTCTCTGGCTCCACCTCGGGGCTCCCTCTGTGTAGTCCCAAGAGATGAGTTCAGAATTGGGATGCTGACAGAAATAGGGTTGGGGACTGAGCCGTGTCTTTAGCTTCTGGGCAAAGCTCTGGAGCCCAGATCTGAATCTTGAGGGCTTTTTTAGGGGGTGTGTCTGTGAGGAATTTCTAAGATCAGGCTAATGGAAATGGGATGATTCATCCTAAACGTGAGTGGCTCCCTTCATGGACGTCCCTACTGGATGAAGAGAAGAAAGTGTGCTTGCTGCCTGTGTACACTACCTTGTGTGCCTTCCCCACCGTGATGGAATGATCCCTCAAACTGTGAGCCCAAATCAACCCTCTGTCGTTAACTTGCTGATGTCTAGTATTTTATCACAGTGACAAGAAAAGCAGCCAATACGAGGCACCAGGTAGGAGCACATCTTTCGGCTGTTTCTCTCAGCAAGGAAGAGACTAGGCTACTCCTGTTGTGTGAGCATGCACATACACACACACACACACACACACACACACACACACACACACACGGAAGACTGATTACCCATGAAGATGAAGCCACCCCAAGGTCCATGTCAAGACTGGAATGCACTTGGAGGACCAAGGCCATGTCCAAAGAAGCTCTGCCCCTGCAACTTTGTTCAGTATGCTGTAGTGGGGAGATAGGTCTGGGAGTCTAGTCCGTGTGCCTTGGTCTCTGTCTTATATCTGAGCAACTATAGGCAAGTCACCTCGAATCTCAACATCCTTGGCCTCCTCAGCTGGCTGTGGATGGAAATGCCTTTCCAGTCACCCTTAAGAATAGAGAGGGCCAGATGAGTTCATGTAGAAGCAAGCCCTGAAGGCTGGATGCTGCAGAATTTCAGAAAGTCATGGAGTCACTGGGTCATCTATGTATGTGGAAGGACCAGGAACAGGGCCACAGCTCCCCAGGAACACCCCAACTCTTGATCCTGCTCATCTCTTGACTCGTCAGTGGACTTTCCTCTAAGACATCAGGTGCCTGCGTTCACAGGCCCTTGCAGTGACTGTACACACTGGGCACTAACCTCTTCTCTCTGAAACTTTCCCAGGTCTAGAAGGCCAGCTAGTGTTTTTCAGTGTTTCAAAGCCAACCCTAGGTTGGAGAGATGGCTCAGTGGGTAAAGGCACTTGCTGCCAAGTTTGATTGTTTGAATTGTATCACACAGACCCACGTGGTAGAAGATAACTGACTCCCACAAGTTGTTTTTACCCTCTGCATATGTGCTGTGGGACACATGAGTGTGTGTGCATTTGCACGCACATGTGGACACACACACACACACACACACACCTCTCTGATTTTACCCTGATGCTTTAGGGCACAAAAATCAAACCAATTTCCTACCCTCTAATGTGGTAACATTGGATTTAAGGATGAGCTGGTAAATGGGCAGAACCACACTGGTATTGGCAAGTTCTTCATCTCATCCCTTGCCAGGTGTGGTCCTTTCACCAGATTACCAGGATGCAAGGGAGCAAAGTTGAGAAGGAACCTTTCTTTTACCTTCCTCTTCTCCCACCCTTTGATTGCACCCGTGCCTAATGAGAAAATAGGCATGGGTACCTCTGAAGAGACTAGTGAGCCTGCCAGATTCACAGGTGAATAAAAGAGAGGCAGGCAGGATGGCTTCTCACGTACCTTCCAGGTCACCTGGATGCTCTGTGAAGTCACTGGTTGCAAGGTGACATCCATGGGAGGCCCGTCGGGAGCTGGGGGCACAGAAGAAGCAACATTGAGTCACATCTTGGGAGAGGAAACAACCCTGTGTCCTCATGTCAACCCGAAGGACTGCTGAGGAGGGGAAGTCCACACACAGATGACAGAGTTGGTTGCTGTTTATCAGAGTGGAACCTGGTAGTTTTAACTTTATAATCATTCGTAGCATTGTGCTCCTATGACTTAGGAATGTTTCTGTATCATTTTGTTTTATAACAACACATAAGAAAGTATAGCAAGAGAAATCTTGTTTAAATTTTTTATTAAAAATCTGGGGTTAGCTTACAGCTCAGTCAGTAAAGTGTTTGGTTTGTAACTCCAAGGGCATGAGTTTCATTCCCAGAACCTGTGTAAAAATATCTAAGTATAGTGGTAACACTTCCAGCTCCAACCCCAGGAAGGCAGAAGCAGATAGATCCTTGGAGCTTTCCGACCAGTCAGCTTAGTCTGCTTGGTGGATTTTAGACCAGTGAGAGACTTTGTCTCAAAAAAGGATGGATAGTAAGTACCTAAGGAACCTCCTTAGGCTGTCTTCTGGCCCAACATACACCCATATACAAGGGTGTGTGCACCTGCTTGTTCCCTCCTGACTCCACCTCCTACCCCCACCCCCGCCCCATTGTGACAAAGGTCACAGGCCCAGAAGATTCAGACTCTTTGCCTTGCAGAGCCCTGCATCTTTCTTTCTCACATAGGCTGGAGCCCAGGCAAGCAAGGCAGAACCATGGACAGCTCCCTTCAAACCAAGAGGGGAAAACCAGTAAAACAAAAACAATCGCTCAGAAACTTTGGCCTCTCTATGACTCATAAAATACATTTCTGGATCTCTCTCTAGTCTCTCCAAACTACAAGCTCGCTGTGAATAAGCAGGGTTGATGGGGGATGGTGTCCATGAGTCCCGAGACCGTGGGCAGTCGGGGTGGGGTACAAGATAGGTGCTCACCAGCCTCTTCTGTACTGATGGTAAGCTCCTTGCTCGGCTCGCTGCGTCCAATCTTGTTGAAGGAGTACATGCGGATGCTGTACACGGATGCTGGGTGTAAGTCCACGATGTTTGCCTGGTTGATGGTTGGGGAGATGTTGCGTGTGGACTGCTTAAAATCCCAGGAGTCTGCAAAGGAGACAACCATCTCAAAACACAGCCTTGCAAACTCTGGGGGCCTGTCCTCACCCCAGCCTCAAGTGTCACCCTATCTTAGATGCTTGCATGCCAGAGGGGTCCAGCTTATATCAACAGCAGAGAGAGAAAAAGAGAGAGAGAAAGAGAGAGAGAGAGAGAGAGAGAGAGAGAGAGAGGCAAAGCCTTAATAATTTCACAGGGACTATAAGGATCCTTTTGAATAAGATCCAGTTTTGGAGAAGCCAGACTTTCCTTTGTTCTGGGCAGTCTGTGAGCTAAACTGAAGACGAGGTTAGGTAAGATGCTGTCTAATGTCCACTAAGGGCATCATTTGCCCAGTATCCCTGGGACTGATGGACAGTGCCTTTGCTATTGCATCTGTTGGTACATCTGAGACTTACCATTCTGATCGTGAGATACCCGTTCACCCAGTGTCCCCATGGGAAAGGGTAAGTAAGGACCCCTCCCCCTTCCTCCTGCTTTCTGCTTCTGTATCACCCTTCCCTGTGAACCCGTGACAGGATCTGAGAGTTCCGTGTGAGGCTGGAGGGGACAGACCAAGTGCCAGAGTGCACAGCCCAACCCCACCCTCTTTCCTGTAGCAGCTACAAAAATATAAGATATCAGAATTTTCAGAATGAGGGACCAACAAAAGGATTAATGTGTTCACAATTCAATTCATGCAAGGAGGCCAGCAGTCTGTTCCAGGGATAATGTTTAGCAAAATTGTAGAACATGGAAAAAGCCAGATAAATGCATCTCAGGGATCCTGTGGCTGTGAACATTATGTATCTCCAGAGGAATGCAGCCATTCACCCATGCTTGCTGTCCCCACCAGGGGACTCTAGAACAAGATGAAGAGGGGCTGCCGTCACAATGATGACGGAGCCAGGACCTTCCCAACCCAGAGCGCTTGATCAGGTGCTCCCTCCACCTTAGCACTTTGGGAGAGGAAAAGACCAAGGAAACAAGCTGACAATGCACTTAAAAGTACTCTCTGGGCAGGTTCAGATACCGCTACTCATACAAACAGTCTCTGCTTGGAAATCCACTGTGCCATACAGTGTTCTGAAAAAGTCTCAGTGGAAAAGATTAAGCCACATCTCTACAGTTTAATTCTGAAGGCAGGAAAGGGGCTACAATTGTAGACAGATTTTAGGAGGATAATTTTTTTTTTAAAACAAGATTTATTTATTTTATGTATATAAGTACACTGCAGCTGTTTTCAGACACACCAGAAGAGGGCAGCAGATTCCTTTACAGATGGTTGTGAGACACCATATAGTTGCTGGGAATTGAACTCAGGACCTTTGGAAGAACAGTCAGTGCTCTTAACCACTGAGCCATCTCTCCACCCCTAAGAGGATAGTTTTAATGTGTGTATGTATGACTATGTGCACCCAAGTGTGTTAGCATGTATGCCTATGTGCACCCAAGAGTGTTAGCATGGGTGTGGAGACTGGAGGACAGTCTCAGTGTTCCCCAGTTACCTTCTCTCTCTCTCTCTATTTTTTTTTGAGACAGGGGCTCTCACTGAACCTAGAACTCACTATTAGGTTAGACTGTTTTGCTTGCAAGCCCCAGGGATCCTCCTCTTGCTGCCTCCCCTAATGCTGGGTTGCAAGTGCGTGCCACCATGCTTGACATTTTACCGTGGTGTCTGGGGACTGAACTCTGGTCCCCCCCATGTTTGCGACTGAGCGAGCTATCTCTCAGCCCTTAAGAAGATACTTAAAACTCTCTGTTGCATTTAATAAAATCAACGTGTGAACCTCTGCGTGTGTGTGCGTGTGGGTACATACCTGTGTGCATACAATACAGGAAATCAGTGCATATGGAAGTCAGAGGATAAGTTGCAGGAGTCAGTTTTCTCTACCACTGAGCCAGCTTGACAGGCCAAAGTACATATATACACGCATACATACATATATTACACACATGTATGTATGCAGCCTGAACACATCAGAATCCTACCATTTCATTTCTGGTTAAATGAGGTTTTGATCCCTTTAAAAACACAGCGCTCAGCTGCACAGGCTTAGCATCTGTGAAGGGCATCGGCCCAATTCCAGCCTGTAGTTTTGCATTTAATTCATCAGTTGCTGGAGCCAAACTAAAAACATGGCAGGCTATGGATGCTCAGAAACACATTATTTTCTTCTTGTCTTTAAAAAACACTCCAGCCACCCAGAGTCACTCTGTGGCTGACAGGTGAAGCCAGAATTGCAAATAGCAGGCTCCTACCTGCCACGGACACCCTTTTGATTTGGGATTGAACAGACTAGCCATGTGGAGGCAGGTGCTCATGGCTCTGTATGCGGGGTCCCGGGAGCTGGTGCCAGCTCACAAATCACATCGGGTTTGCCTGTGTTTACGGGAGCGGGAGAGTGATCAGAAGTCAGTGCATTCATTTTTGATGAGCGCGGGCGAAGGGAAGGGCCGCGTGGGATGTGTCTGAAAACAGGGGCCACAAAGATGTACTGACATCCACCAGGCACGCGTGTGGTTCCAGGGGCAGCGGTGGATGACTTAACTATGCATTGTTGACTCGTCGTGCCTTCCTCTGATGTCGGTGCTGTATCTCCACTACACAAGGGCCTCTGCATCAGCAAGTCCCATCACCCACTTGGCCTGTCAGTGGGCTCCGCACACATCATTCTCCCCTTCTGCCTTTCTCTAACCGCTCCTCTCTAGGCTTTCGGAGAAAGCTCTTGAATTCTGCTTCTCTCCTGGGCCTGTTCTGCTGCCTCTCTGTAGCTGCAGCCCCCTGAGCCTGTCCCCAGTGGACATTTGTTTCCAGGCTCCAACCTATGCCCTCCTTACACAGCACACACCTCTCATACAGGGCTTTTTAGGCATTCTTCTGGACTTTCCCCCGCCCTCCTCTTCTTTACTATCGAGTCTGATAGCTTTTATGCCCCATGTGCTCTTGTCTATATAAGGGTTCTTTCCACCGATATCCCTAACCTGGGCCAAATCATCACTGTCACCTCTCAGTTTTTTCTCCCAGCCTTCTTTCCAGCTAATTGCGTGTCTGCTACCCCTCCCCCTTCTAGTCATTCTGGGCCTCCACAGCAGCCATTCCTCCTGCACATATAGCTGAGCCCCTCTCAAGGGTATGCACTGTACTTAGGCTCCTTTCAAAGCACATCTCGGATCCTGCCATCTCCTCCCAGGAGATTCTTCAATCTCTTTCCCTTGCTACTGGGTAAAGAGGAAGTTTGACAGCAGGACCAAGCCCCTGTAGCCTGGCTCATGTCCGTCTCCCCAGCCTTGTGTAGAGTCTTCATCGTAGCCATTTCACAACATTGTATTTCAGAGCTTGTTGTTCTAGGAGCATTGCCCAAGAAGGTGCCCAGACCTTTGAAGACAGACAGGAGTCATGTCTAATCTATGGCTTTGGTCTTCACCTCTACATTTCAAGTATTGGCTTCTCAAAACCTGTCACTGGCTTTTAGATCAGAGCTACCTTTTTGGATTTTTACTTTGAATTTGGAGTCCCTCTGTGTTTTGTCTTTCCTTCCCCTGCCTTCCTTGTCTGCAAGTCATAGGGATGAAGGAGATGGGCTGTCCTAGGTAGCAGCTCGTCCCCTTCTCTGGTCACTTGTTTGTAGGTAGATTTGACATTGTATCCTCACCTCCATCCCTTTTTTTGAGAGGGGGGTGCAGTTCAAGACAGAGTTTCTTTTTGTAGCCTTGGCTGTTCTGGAGCTTGTTTATTCTGAAGATCCTCAAACTCACAGAGATCCGCCTGCCTCTGCCTCCTGAGTGCTGGGATTAAAGGCGTGCACCACCACCACCTCACTCCCAAATCATTTTTTAATGCACCTCTCTCCTGGAGACCCTTCATGGCGAATGCATCCGAGTCATGTTTGGAGGGCTCGCCTGAGCTTTTAGACTTGATCGTGGCCATCTCTCTGATTGCTGAACAGTTGAATTCAGGGGCCTGTTTTCTTCTGTTCTCTTTTCTGCTCTCTGGGGACATCGCACTGGATTTGGTGAATATTGTCTCTTTAATGTTTCCTTTCATATGTGTCTGCCTTGCCCAGATTAACATATTTCATTAAGGGCTCGCTCGTCCTTTCTTCATCAAAGGGTTTATGATGCAGAATATTCTTAAAAAGTAACGAAGTGGCTGGGGAGATGGTTGTGCCTATCACTCGGAAGGCTGCTTGCTGAAAGGAGCCTGGGTTTCGGTCAGTTTAGGAGCCACTTCACTGCAGGGGAAGAAGAGCTGCCTCAGGGGGAGTGTGAATCCAGTCTCTGTGCCCGATTTCCGTCTTCCATCCCAGTTCTGAAGCACACCTCCTGCATGGTACTCTCTCAGGGGCACAGAGATTCTTGGGGTCACAGCAGCAACCGACAACATCTCAGTAACCAGCCACACCCCAGTTCCCACAGAACAACACACTAAACCATGTTGGCTTTTGCCATGGGACCAGCACAGTCCCCAAGTTGGCTGGCCCCCAAGACAGTGTTCTGGGCTTTGAGAGTTACTCTCAGGCAGACAAGCCCATCCCTGTTCTGTGCTTGGTGAGCAGAGGCAAATGTGGCATCTGCATTTTTCAGTGCGCGCAGCACCATCTGATAGATTTGTGTGGACGGTGCTATTTATCATTCAGATTCATGTATTATTACTCTACTGCCTGGGGCCGGGAAAAGACAGCATGCACATGGCGACTTAGAAAGGGCAGGCTTGGTAATTTCCCTTGGAAAACTAGCATGATGAGCAACGTGGCAGAAAACCCGGCCAAGGTGCAGGGCCTCATGAGCAGATGGCTGAGACCCAGCTTGGGTGTAGTCTGGGGCAGGAGGCAGAAAGGAGGGGGACAGAGACACAAAAAGAGAGCCATGGAAGGCTTCATGTTCCATTCATCCTTATAACTTCTCTGAGAGTGAAGGGTTCCCATCTCCATTTTGCATTAGGGCTAGGGCTTGGCTTGTGAGCTTGCTTAGCAATCAAGAGGTCCTGGCTGCTCTGTCTCCAACACCACAAAATGAAACAAAAGCAAGAATTCTGTTTATGGTGCTGCACGCTCATAATCTTAGCATTTGGGAGGCTGAGGCAGGAGAATAGCAAGTTTGAAGGTAGCCTGAGCTATACAGAATTATAGGCCAACCTAGCCTTTGGGCAAAATCTTGATTCAAAAAAAAATAAATCACCCTACCTTCTAAGAAAAGTGGAGATGCTCAAAGATGCTTAAAAATACTTGCTAAAGGCTGCACAATTCTGAAATTTGGTCACTCCAAGTCTGCAGTTTTAGGAATGACTCTCATCTCCCTATTTCCATAGATATAAAGAGGTGTGCATACACACACACACACACACACGCACACGCACACGCACACGCATGCACGCGCGCGTGCACACACACAGACACACAGACACACACACAGACACACACACACAGACAGACACACACACAGACACACACAGACACACACAGACACACACAGATACACACACACACAGACACGCACGCACGCACGCACGCACGCATGCACGCACGCACGCATGCACGCACGCACGCATGCACACCCATTTCCTTCTTTTGAGTCATTCTTCTGTTCCCTTGGATACAGTCCTCTATCCTCATGAAATACAGTTAACAGTGAATTGCATTTGATTGGATAGTGCTGTGTAATGGTTCTGAAAGTGTGTGTATGTGTGTGTGTGTGTGTGCCATTTATGTTCTCTCTCCAAGGGCAACATTCTGCTTCCTAATTCATTCTCTTTTTCTACTACATGACTTTTGCATGATTCTGGGGGCAGTGGGAAGATCGGCACGAGGTCCATGTGGCTGATTGACAGACATAAATTTCAGCCTGTAAGTCCCATAGGGCTCTAAACTGCCACATGAGGTATTTGAGCTACTGGAAGAGGAGAATTACATTGTGGCAGCTGCTTCTAGAATTCTCCACAACCTTCCTCCATTAGACATTCCTCAATCTGCACCTACTTTATAGACCGGGAAACTGTGCCATGCTCACATCCTTTGTTTCAGTGACAGCAAGCTGAAGTTCTCATGGTGTCTTTGCACCAGTGTGCCAAGATGTGCCAGATGCTTGATTGGGTGGGCTCTTCTGGAGGAAGCCTCTGGATCTCTAAGTGTTCGAAGCTTGTGGGAGGGCTGTGAGGCTTTACTCCAGCCTTCCTGCTCCAGTCCAGGCTACTCCTCACGGTACTTTACTCCATAAGAGCCAGAGGAGGATGGGGTAGGGGGATGAGATTTGGATATGTTTAAGAATAACATTTTCCCTGGTTGCTTCCCTTCTATGTCTCCTCCCAGATGGGCTCCTCCCAGACGGACGATGCTCTCAGTGAGCGTTGCTCATCATCTGAGCTGAGCAGTGCCCTAGGAAGGGTTTCCATACATTAAAGAGGTTTGTCTGTAGAAGGGGCGAGTTAAGGAATAGGAAGCAGTACAGTCGGCAGAGCAACAGTTACAAAGAACATAGGAGCAGGGAGCCAAGATCTCCCAGGCACCCGCTACCCACTAACTGGGCATCACCCCACAGAAGTGACATGTGCCTCTGAGAGGCTGGTGCTCAGTTTCTTGAGAGGCCTGGGTGTGAGTCAGACACACTCATCCTTCTTTCACCTCTGTCTTTGCTGTCACCATCTGCAGGGCTTCAAGTATCTCTTTGCTCTTCTATCAGATGCCAGTTTATTTTTTTTTTAGCATGCATCCATCCTTGCGGGGGCTGTGCTGTTCAGAACTCTTGGGAGCTCAGACATAGTGGTTCTACAGAACAGAAGGTCAGCTTGGAAGCCGTCCTCTCATCCCTGCTCCAAAGCACACCTGCAGCCATAGTGTGGTACCCATGGATTGGGTCTCTGAAGTCTGGGCTGAGCCTCGCCTGGCTCCGAGCTTGTTTTCTCTGCAGGTAGTGTGTTCTATCGGTTAGTCTTCTGGACCTAGCTTAGTGAGGTGTCCACAAGGGACCGGGCGGGGCCTTTCCTGATGATCTTTGGCAGCCGTACCTCTTCTTTGCATTCAATGTGATCCCTAGATGTCTGTCTGTAGGTAGACTGGAGCATATCACAGTGCAGATAACAGAGGCTCTGGGGTGGTAGAGGAAGGCTCTGGAAGGGCTCTGGGAGTAGGCACTTAGTGACCCAATTTTACTGAGATCCAACGCACTCACCATCCCAAACCAAGACCATCCAGGCCTTCAAACCCATGACATCCCCACAAAGCACTCGACACTCAGCATCTATAAATCAGACCATGAGTGAGACTCATGCTCCAAGGGACTGATCCTTTCCTGCCATCAGTATATCTCGATCTGTCTCCTAGCTTCCTAAGCTAGTCATTGTCCCCTGGGAGGAGACAATGAGTGTACATGTGAGGGTGATGGTGATTCTGCATTAGGTGGGTGCTGCTTCTTCAAAGAGGCACAGGCAGGCTGTGTATACCACAAGGGGCCAGAGTAGGCAAACCCTCACCATCTGTCCCAGCACCTACCTGATTTATTCTTGTATTCAATATCGAAGCCGGTGATGATGCTGTTTCCATCAAATCTCTGAGTCCAGCGCAGGTTCATACTCCGGGCCTTCACTTCCCTGATCTCCAGTTCTGGGGGGTCAGGGGGTTCTGGGCAGTGACAGAAGAGGAATAAAGGTGAGATAGTAGCGGGCAGCTTAGCTGTGGGCCTCTGGGCCCTAGAGGCGGTAAAAGGGCGGGTAGGCAGGTAAATGTACCTTGCACAGTGAGCTGGATCAAACCCCGGTCCTCTCCATATGAGTTGATAGCATGGCAGCTGAAGAACACGGAGTCCCCTCGGTCAGCTGGCTTGAGCTGAGACATGACCAGCAGGAACAGGAAAGGGAGGAAACAGGGAGAGTATTTTAGAGGGGGGCTGGGAGGGAGATTCTGAGGGGTTCTGTCAAGACATCTCTTTTCAGAAGGATTGAGATGGGCACGTAGAGAACTCAGTCAGGGAGGAAGGGTCATGAAGGAGAATGGGAACCCATAAAATGATAGCTGTGGTTGTCAGAAAGGAGATAGGTTGAGGTTCTGATGCAGAAATTTCTGAGTGTGGGAATGGTAGGTACCTTGTGAGGGACAAGGAAGGGCTCCCAGCCTCCCATTTGCCTCCCTTGGATAAAGATGGAAGGTGCCCTTAGGCTTGGGACTGGGAACCCACCTTAAGTGTGGAGACCACCTCATCGCCATTATCCTTGGTAGCGATGGCATACCGCATGACACGGTCGGGATCAATGACTGTGTCCCCTTTCTCCCAGCGGATTATGATGGGCCGCTCGCCACGTGCAGTGCAGTTCAGCTCCTTGGCATGGCCCTTGATGGCAATTGTGGTGTTGGGGTGGGATGTGATCATAGCTGGGACTAGGGAAGAGAAGGCAAGGGGCTCTGAATATCCCAAGACCAGCCTGGGGAGGCAGGAGGTACTCGTGTCTCTTTCTCTGTCCACCCCTGGCTACCCTGGATGTCTCTCCTCAAAGCTCCACCCTTTGCTGCCTGGCCTTAGAGGGCTTCCTCCCAGGAAGGGGCACCCTGTTTGCCTGTTCCTGGTGCCCCTTGGTATCCATGCCTCTTGGTTTCCTTTCTTCCTCTTCCCCTTCCAGGACCCTTTTAGTGACACCAGATTTTTTTTTACATGCACAACATAGTTACAAAGAGAACCAGTTATATTGAAATATGGTTATGCAAATATTAAAAACACTAACAAGCAAACTTTGGGTATTGTTTATCACACACCGGCATGTTCTGTTCTTATTCTTTATGAGATGAGATCAGGTGGTAGGCCTTATAGTTACTGTCTTATATTACCATGCTTTTGTAGCGGTGATGAGCACAAATGCTATTTTGAGAGGTCTACAGTAAATACAACATGACATGGAAATATCTGTGCATTTCTGTCGGTGACAGTCTCACACCCATGCACAGACACACCATTACTGCTGTGGTTTGTGGCTTATATTCACTGAGAATCACTAAATATCAGTAAGAGGCTAACATCAAAAAGATGTGATTTCTCCACACTCAAACATCTGGAGCCATGGAATCATCTCTGTGGATGTCTGGGGCTTCTGTGGACCCCAGGTTCAGGATCATGCCCTGAGGCCAGGGTCTCTGCTGTCAGAGGGGCTGAGGTGTGTTTAGCTCTTATTTGTTCCATAGGATGCCTGGTAGGGACATGATGCAAGGTCTTCTAGTAGCAAGAGGAGGGTCTACCCACCCTGCCCCACCTGCTGATCCCATGGTTTCACCAAGGCAGGGCCAAGGCCCTGGCTGATTCCTAAAAGGCCCTTCCCACTCGTCTGGTAAGGAGCCTTACCAAGAGCTGGGTCTCCTATGGACTTACATGTTTTGACCAGAAACAGGGAGGGAGGATGGGTAGAATCTCTGAATCTTGGTCCATGCCCTCTGCAATTCAGAGCAATGTGTGCTGGGCTGCCACACCATCATGAAGCACTGTGCCAGGCCTTGGGTAACACATTCCTGATCTCCCAAATGGGGAGACTGGGAAGATAGATCTAATTGTGGCCAACAGGACTAGGGAAGGCATCTGAGGAGTGTCTCTAGGTATGTATGAGAACACATTCCACACTTGCCAGGAGCATTCTCTAAGACCTAAGATATGGAGTCTGCTCACAGTGGGTTCTGCAGATCAGAGCGTAGCTCGCCATTGACCGTCACTGGCTTATTGGTGTGACGTTGCGTGAGAAAGACCCCGTCTTCTCATGGTTCAAAACTTGGTCCGCTGGCACAAAGCCTGCTCGTTTCCAGCGCCTCCTCTTACTCCTCGGCTCCCTCCAGTGTTCTCCTGGAACGCTTGCTTTATTTTCTTGTTGTGCTTGAGTAGGTGTGTGGTGTGGTGTGTGTGTGTGTGTGTGTGTGTGTGTGTGTGTGTGTGTGTGTGTG
>JANHMN010000024.1:5902075-5941563 GCA_030674055.1 Rhabdomys pumilio | reverse complement strand
GTGATTTGATGGGGCTGATGGGGTCGGGAGGATGCGCAAACCAGATTGTGGGAGGGAAGAGGAGGCGGGGGAAGGAAAATGGGGTGGACTGTACCAGACACAAGCTCATACACAAGAATGGTTGATGGGACTGTGGTGGGCAGGAGAGAGAGAGAGAGAGAGAGAGAGAGAGAGAGAGAGAGAGAGAGAGAGAGGTAGAGAGAGACAGAGAGAGACAGAGAGAGACAGAGAGACAGAGAGAGGCAGAGAGAGAGAGACAGAGAGAGGGAGGGAGGGGAGGGAGGGAGGGGAGGGGAAGAGAAAAAAGGAGAGAGACAGACCTCCACTAAAATCAAAATGACAATTACTAAGAAGCACACAAGAATGATGGTGACCACAAAGATGGCAAAGGAACTCAAAAGCCTATTCTGATATTTAAATGTGGACAGGCACCTCTTACGTTTATTCGCGCCTGATATTCAGCACTGCCCACCGAGTTCCGCGCTGTGCACCGGTACACGCCCCCATCCCGGATCTGGGGACCCGTGACGTTCATGTGGCTGATGGTGGTGCCGTCGGACATGGTGTACTGGTTGGTGCGGTGGCTTCCGTCCCGCACGACAGGCTCGTCGTCCAGGGCCCAGGTGACCGTGGGGGGCGGGGCGCCCTTGGCGGCACACATCAGTGAGAACTGCTCCCCAGGGTTGACCACCTTCTCGCTGAAGGATGAGACGATGCGGGGCGTGCCGTCTGCAGGGAGCGAGGAGCCCCCTTCAGGGTCACTGAGTCACAGAGAGACTATCCCACCAGGCCACCCACCCAGTGAGGGGGAGGAGGAAAAGTGGCAGCCAAGGATAAAGACAAAGGGCTGTCACGTGGTGTGGGTAGCTGAAACCCACGAGGTGCAATTACTATTGTGAAGAGAGGTGCATGGCTAATGTGGGGGTCTTTTGAGCGGGTTGCTTTATTGGTGGATGATGGACATTGCTGCCACTACTTCTGGGCATGGTGAAGATTAAATGAATTACTGAATTCAGGATGCTCCTCTGTTTGTTAATAAAGACTGCAAGGCTCAGAAGGCATGCGTGGGTGAACTCTAGGTGCAGGTGTTGGTCTCGACCATACTGAAGACAGGGAGTTAGCATGTTAGCCCTATTCACAGAAGAGCTTAAGATGGTAGTTTAAAATGCACGTTTCCCAGAGACACTGAAGGTGATGGGAGTCTGGCTCCAGCCTTAAGCCTTGGCTAACTACGCAATCTAGGATGAGACCATTAACTTAATGTCCAGCCTTCTGACCACAGAACGTGGGAGTGGAGTTGTTACCTGATTCTCCTTCCTCACAGGACCGGTGTCAGGGATTAAAAAGACATTAAGCACACTGTACCCCATAAATATGCATGCTTATTATATGTCAATTAAAAAATATGTCTGGGGTAGTAGTGTGTGCAGGTTATTTCAGCCCTCAGGAGGCTGAGCCAAGAGGATTGTCACCAGTTCAAGGTCAGCCTGGTCTATGTAGAGAGACCTTGTCTAAAAATAAATACATAAACAAATAAACAAATAAGAAAGATCAGATAATAAAAGTAGATGCTTGAAATAAATAAAAAGAAATAGATAAATAAATAAATAAATAAATAGGGCAGATGTCATAGTGTTGTTGATACCCTTCGATGTTACACAGCAAAATGCCAATGTTTACCAGAGATCTGGCCAGCCTGCCCAGCCCTGTCCCTACCACTGGATGGAAGAGACACTTGTCTAGAACTGGGGAGATCCTGATGCTTGCATGAGCCTGGGAGTATGTAGTGTCGTATGACTTTTGGCCCCTTGTCTTCTCCCTTTCTTCCCTCTCTAGGCTGGCCCTGCCTTCTTGCTTCCCACTTCCAGGCTCACTTTCCATGTGTCTGCTCTCCAGAGCCATCCTCTAAGATGCCAGAATTCTACCCGAGGCAAAGGGCTGGCCCCTCCAAGTGAAAATATGGGCTAGCTAATGGGGTGCTTCTAAGTGGGAGCCCCTGAGATGACAAGGGGACCTGCACTGGGACGGTGTATTTGTTGGGAAGAGCAGTAAGGGACAGGTTGAGGAAGCATCAGGGCTTGCTGTGCACAGCCCTGTGGGTAGTAGAAGGCCCCACAGTTCAGGCTTACTGGCTGCCCAGCTACCAGGCCTCAAAGGCCCTGTAGTGAGACCCCCTGATTACAGGCCTGGGGTTGGGATCTTAGTGAAAATGACACTGGTGTTCCCTTATGGCCGTATGGTTTTGTCGTAAAAAGGATCAGATGGAGACACACAGAAGCTAAGCTTGTTGGAAGTCCAAGTTCCTGACAGCCCCTTCCCACTAACGAGCAAGAGGCATCCGCTCTGTGGTCTCAGCCTGGTGCTGGGGTTCGTGGTGGGACAAGTGGAGTGAGAGCTTGATTTGGGTCTCACATTTTGACAAGGAACCATGCATGGGGCACAGCGTGACGAAAGCACACCCAGAAGTGCTGTGTGAGGGAGCTGGGTGGTGGCAACTTTAAGAGGATAGAGAATAGGGTGGGGACGGAGACTCCCAGTTAGAGACAGCCAGTTGAGAAGAGGCCTCAGGTTGGAAAGGATTCCAAAGTTCAGAGGTTCCTGGAGTCACAGCCTCTAGACCCTGAGGAAACCCCTCTACTGAGAAAGTTCTAGTAATTGTTGAGGGCAACGGTAACAGGTAATAGTGTTGTTAAAACCTTTGTTCACTAGACATGCCACCAAAGCCTTGATTCTTCACCTTCAAAATCGGGGACATCAAAAAGGACCTCTGCATAGGGCCCTTGCAAAGCTGACACAAGGGCATGGGGCCTGCCTTGTGTGCACTGAGTACTGCACAGACACCCCAAGCATGCACAGCACCTCTTGGGGGACTCCAGCCCCACTCTTCCCTGCCACCTGCACCCTCTCACCTTCCAGCACAATGATGGCAAAGTCCTGGGCTGTCTGGGCCTTGCGGGTGGCGAAGCACTGGTAGGCTCCCGAGTGGCTCTTCTGTGCCGAGGAGATGAGCAGAGTCTCATTGCTGAGCCCGCGGATGGAGATGGCCTCACCCGGCAGCACCAGCTCTGTGTTGCGGTACCAGCGGATGGTGAACTCGGGGGAGCCCGTCAGGGCGCAGGATAGGATGACTGTACTCCCGATGCCCGTCTTCAGCTTCTTTGGTGTCAGGGTCACATGAAGAGGGTCTGAGTGGGACCAGGCGGGCAAAAAGGGAGGTGGGAGGGAGGGTGGAAAATGATAGAAAGACCTTAACGGTGATGGCATGTGGCTGGAGGGACAGAGGCCAACAGTCCAGCTCAGTGAACACACCCATGTGCAATTTAGGACTAGAGAATCCCCTGCTCTGGGCCTCAGTTTACTTATGAGGCATCTGCAGGTACAGACCAGGATTTTTTGTGGGTTCTCTTATTCTGGTGGCCTCTACTTCTCTTAGGTGGGTCCCTCTGCTTAGGAAGAGCTTCAAGGCTCCCCAAAATCCTCCAGCAGCACGGGACATTGACCTGCATGACACCCAGAAACTAGAAGGCACACTTTCCCCCTATCAACGGCTTCTTGTACCCATGCGGGCCACCAGCCCCCTGCTTTCTGTTAGTCTGATGTCCTTTATGTGAATCTGGGGCTCCACCAATCATCCTCTTTGCCAGAACTTCCATGGATTCCCCCAAACTCAGCATGGTATTCAAGTCCTCTAGTCCCCCGGGGCAGGCTCTCATCTATTTTCTGGACATCTGCCTTCTTGCTGTCATGGAGCAGCTCTGGGAGGCCTTTCTGTTCTAGCCTCTCCATGATTGCATATTGGGGAAATCTCCACCCCATATTCCAGGTAAATGTCACAGCTTTTTGGGCTGTGGGGAGGATGCTGAGTCTGGGTCTGGCTAGGGGGTTAGAGGTGAGGCTAGAAGGCCAACAGAAGCTCTGCTGTGTCTGTGGCCCACCCAAGGGTCTCACGAGAAGGTAGTGGAGGGCGGAGTGTTACCTCAGCCAACCCTTACAGCACAGTGGACTCTGCTAAGGATGGAGGAGAATCACCCTAGATGGATCCTGTCCTCAAACTGGAATGACCTCAGGCCACTGTCATACTATTGAGTACAATGGTCAGGGACTCAGGCTGACTCTGCCTGCCACCTAGAGGGGTCCACAGGGCTCCCAGCAGCCAGCTCTTGTGCCTGGTCATCAGAAAATTCTGAGTATTAGAGCTCAAAGGAGCCTCTGCCTCATATAGATACAGATGAAGTGTCAACAGGATGGGTAGTGCAGAGATCACCTAGGGCACTTCCGTGGTGTCAGGCCCTCTGCCCTCACTGCCTCTGCCTGCCCTGTGGGGCTTGTGATGGGAGAAGTCTATAGGGCCTTCCTGCTTTCCATAGTTCCTGGGACACCCCGGACAACTCTGGAAAGAACAGGGAAGGATCAGACTCTATATCTACAGCAGTTCCTGATGCAACTGACTTAGCTGCCTCTGCTCAGTGTCTGGTCTGATGGATCAGGCCCTTATCAATTGTTATCCTTAAATGCTTGGTCTGCCACCTAAAATGGAGACACAGACCTGCCTTGTGGTACCATCAGTATTGACTCCCTCAGCCTGGCACAGCCTACCCTCAACAATCCCAGGAGCTCCTCCCTTTCACAACTCCCCACAAGGCTCTCATAACTTGCTTGACCCCTGGAGAGAAGACCACCAGGCAGGGGGTCATGGATACTACTGATGACACCAGGACTGAAAGGTAGGGTTGATTTCAAACCAGTGGCCTCTCCAAGCCATAACCTTCCCCCTCAGCCATTAGGAGCTCCTTTTGGGGCAGCAGGGCCTGCATTGTCCTGGTATTACGTCACACAGAGGATGAGTGAGCCCAGAGGCCTCTAGGGCTGCAGAGAGAGGCTCCTAACTCACCAATGACTGTGAGGATGCCGTTGGCCTCTGCTGATCCGAAGGTGTTGGTGACCTCACAGATGTAGGTGCCACTGTCCTCAGTGCGCAGGTCACTGATGGTCAGCCCTGTAATGCGCTTAGCCCAGCGGCTGTCAGTAGGGAGGGGTCTGCCATCTTTGAGCCAGCGGATGGCAGGAATGGGGTAGCCGGAGGCAGCACAGGGCAGCTCTACTGCGTGGCCCGTCCATACTTCCTGGGAGTGGAAGCCATCCAGGATGGTGGGAATGGACTCTGCAGGGTCTGGAAAAAGAGAGGGTTAGTAGCTGAGGCCACTCTGGGCAGAGGAAGCAGGCCTCCAGACAGAAGCCCCTACCCCATGCTTATAGTGAGCATACCAGGGTGGTAGCATTTCCAGAGGAGAGCATGTATCCTCCATGTATGTCCCTAGACCAGGCTGAGCCCTGAGAACCATGCTTGTGAACCAGGCTCCAATGTTGGCTGAGAACGTGGCGGAGCTCAAAGTCAAAGGGACAGAAAGAATGACAGGGGAGGACATGGATGGTCTCTTCACCCTGGTCTCAGGACATGAGAGTGGTGGTTATCTGTCTGGGCCTCAAAGCAAACTAGAGATATGCCCCCCAAATGGGTGAATAGTTGGGGTGCCCTGTCCTTCCTTAAAGTTGTGAGTCTAGTAGCCTTCAATGGCTAAACCAGCTCTTCAGTCCCTTGCCCAGGCTTCTGCTTGGACTCAGAGTGACTGGTGCATATTCCCAGAGTTAAGAACAGTATGGAAGACAAGCAAAGAGAAGCCAGCACCTGGGAGACTTGAACTTAAGTGGTAGAAGGCCCAGGCTCCATCAAGTGAGATGTTTGTCACTTATAGGTGCTTCTGTTGGTTTTCTCAGCCTGACTCTTCATGGGTAGGTTCTCCTGGCCTTCTGTCCCTTGAGTCCCGACTCTGCTGTCAAGGGTCTACCATAGCGTCTTCTCTGCACACCACACCTTCCTTTTTTTCCTTTTAGACGGTGTCTCTAGTCAATGTTATATGTCAAGGGTGGCCTTGAACTTAAAAATATTGTAGTGTGTGTGTGTGTGTGTGTGTGTGTGTGTGTGTGTGTGTGTGTATAAAGATAGTGTAGTGTGTGTGTGTATGTGTGTGCACTTTTGAACACATGGGTGTATGCATGTGCCATGGCTCATGGAATTGGTTCTCTCCATCCACTGTGTGGGTCCAAGGGATCTAACTCGGGTTGTCGGTCTTGGTGGCACCTTTACCCTCTGGGCTATCTCACTGTGCCATGATCTTGAATTTCTGATTATCTTGCCTTTACTCCATGAGTCCTGGGATTACAGGCATGTGCCAACCACCATGGTCACTTTATTTTGATATCAAACCCAGGGCATCCCGTATGATCAGCAGACACTTTACCAACTGAGTCGTATTCCCCGATTTTCCCCAACACATCCTTCTTTTGCTTTTCCCTTCTTTTCTCTTGGCTTAGTAGTCCTTCTTCACCCTCTGGGATTCACACAGGCTTGTGTTACCAGGTCTGGCCTCAACTCCCCCCCTGCACCTCCCCTCCCTTTTATGCTGCCTACTCTCCCACCATTGTCTAGGACCTCTCCTTGGCTGTAGCTTGTTCTATCCTCACCTCCCCAGTCCCCACAAAGGCAAGCTGGGTCATCCAGACACCCAGCCAGTCTGCTCTGTACAACCAAGTCTTGCTCATTGTTCACAAGCCAGCCTCTGTGCATCTCTCGTGAGCACCCCTCCCCCTCCCTGCTGCCACTCTCTCTGGACTCCCATGGAGTTTCCTTCTTTCCTTTCAAACAATTCCTTTTCTTTCTTAAAAAGAAAACACTTAAAGTTATTGTTTTTTTTTTTTTTTTTGAACAGGTAATATATGCAGGTGCAAAGCTTCAGAAAGCCAAAGAACATAGATGGAAACAGGGCCTCCCACAGCCCCTGGCCTCAGCCCGCTGTCTTGCCTCTCGAGGCCACAACTGTGGCTACCCGTCTTTTTTAAATAGCAGCTGCCGCAGGCCAGGCATCCATCTTCCCAGAGGACAGCCAGGCTTTTTGAGGCAATGTTGACCTGTGATGTCCCTCTTGTGCCCAGTGTAGAGTGGGGTTCCTGGCCGTTGAACCTTCAGTTTCTGGGGTAGGAAAGGGGGGGGGGGTGCGATAAGCAGACAGTCAGAAATGAGGGCGAGCCAGTGAGCTGAGTGCTGGTTAAACTCCACACTGACAGCTTTACAGACCACAGCTGCCTGTGACTTCAGAGAACAAGAGAGAACACAGGTTACTGAGACGAAGTGTAGGGACCAGCCCAGGATCACATGGCAGACCAGAACTCTGAAAGCAGCTTGCCCTTGTTCTTGTTCAGCAGCTGGGGCCCCAGGTGGAATAATCTAACACACTGGATATTGTTTGGGGTTGGTCAGGGGAGCTGCTGACCCACCGCACTCCGTTTTCATCAATGGGGGCTGTCACCTCTTTGCTCTTCTCCCTTGGAGAAGAGTCAGCCAGGAGACTCTCCCAGAGAGCGACTTTCCAAAGGTGCTTTTCTGTCTCTACTTGTGGCTGGGACCTGGGAAGCCTAAGTGACAGCTTTAACTGGTCTCTAGTCTGCCTCAAGACCTTGGGTGAGTCTCATGACCTCTGCGCTGAGTGTCTCTCCTGCACAGTGGAGGCAGTTCTGGTACCTCCATATCTTACGTTGCTTTCCCAGGCAACGCATGGCAGGCAGGATGTGTGCTATGGTGCCTCACAGACACAGGAGGGGCAGATGCACCGATGACTGCCAACTGATGCTCATCCTCCCTCCCTTCCAGATTCGCTGTCCTCTCCCCTCCTCCACCCCAGTGGGAATGGTTGATTGGTTGGGATCAACAGAGCCAGTGCCAGAGAAGAATTACTCAATGTGACACTTAATTGATGCGAAATACACAAATTCCATGGCACAGGGCAGAATTTACAAGCAGAGGGGCCGCCAGGGTGGCTGAGGAGGGGCAGGGGAGGGGGGGAGAGAATTAATCACCGAGGCCTAGGCGTGAAATTAAATTCCAGGGGGTGGTAGGGAAAAGAAACCTCTTTCATTACCAGGAAGCAGAGATGTAAAGGGCTATGGCGTGTACATCATGTGACATCCCAGGGGACTGGGCGCTGCCAGCATAGGCACCGGGCTGGGAAAAGACAGCTTTGCCTGAGGTTGTGGGGCCCTAGGTCAGGCTGCTGGGATGTCCTGTGATGTCTGAGCTAAGGCTGGAACCAGGGCACATGGAGTCTGCTCCATGGCTGTCCTGCATGTAAAGGATGGGAAGCTGGTTCCACATCCTGTCTGGTCCCTCGGTCTCTTGTGTCAAGGTGAGGCCCATACTAAGTCTCTGAGATGTTGATGTTCTTAAGAGTGCTTGAGGAACTCTCTAGAAAGCCCCAAGTCGTGTGGAGGGGGTGTTATCTGGGAGGATTCAGGGGAGACTTAGTTTCTTTCTGCAACTTCCCTGTTTGACTTAGAAAAGAGAAAAATAAAAGTTGCCTACTCTTATGCCCTGCCTTGGGAATGTGACAAGGATAGGAGGACGATGTAAGAAAAACAGAGCAAAGACACAGACCTCCCTGCCAAAGCTGACTTCTGGAGACTCCCGGGCATCAGGTACCACTGAACTCCACATGCTGTAGCTGGCGGTTTCCTATGACTGCCCCGCTAACTGTATTTGCCGTTGGACTTTACTGGACGCTTGATACCGCAGCTCGCAAAGAGCCTCTGGCCTTCTTGCATCATCTCCAGCCCAAGGTGTGGCCCCTCTTCATCCCGCTCACCTTCACATGTTGGGGAGCCCTTTCAGGAGCTCATAGGCCTTAGAGACGCGGAGCAGGTGCTTCCTGGGGACCGGCTGGGCTTAGGGGCGAGAAGGGGCTGTGAGCCTGGCGGTCAGAGCTCCCCTGATTCCTTTCCCTGCCTCTCTCTCAGATCACTTGCATTTTTTTTTGCAGAGACAAGCAGCTTGGAGACAAGCTGCCTTGTCACATCATATCACATCAGGGGCCTGCGTCACTGCACGGCCTCCCCTCCTCTCCTTGCTGTTCCCTTCCCTCCGGCATCTTCCTTCCTTTCCCTCATTTGCCTTTGTCTTTGTGTGTCTCTCCGGTCTGGGTCTAGATTTCCTCTCCTGTCCTGGACTACTTAGGCCTCTATCCCAGGATTGTCCAGACACCTTTGTATCTGACCTCTGTCCCTTTAGGTAGGGTTTTATCTCTGAGTCCTTAGAGGGGTGGCATCTCTCTCACAGTTCCCCCACCATGCCTTTTACCCACCATGGTGGTGTAGGACGAAAAAGAAAAGCTGGCATAGCCTCCTGCTTCCAGAATCTGTTCTTTTGAGGGACCCCTGCCTAATCCTCACTCCCCACCCCGAAAGCTGTAGATCTGGCCATCGGAGCAGAGAATGAAGGATCTGATGGAGGAGAGAGCAGAACAGGCTTGCAATAGGAGCTCTCTGTGCCCCCGCCCCTGCACTGTATGAGGAGCATGCAAATGAGATGCAAAACACCATGCAAACAAGGCTCTGTAATTTGGAAGCAAACCACTCCAATGAAACACACTCTGAGTTGGCTACAGATTCAAAAGTCCTACCACATGGCCTGTGCTATGGCCAAGTGCCATTGTCTCAGCACAGAAGCATGATTTCCATTGGTGTTCACTAATGCCATAAATGTTTACTTGGTGTGGACTGTGTGCTACCCACAGGACCAGACATCAGAGACATGAGGGTCAGACTGGTTATTGCCTCCTGATTCCTGTTTTCTTAATCTTTCTTTCAACTGTGATGGGCAGATGAAGGGTCCTGGGAGTCGCCTGTCTGATGACGGTTGATGTCGCTAAGCCATAGATGACAGAAACAGACAGAGTAGCCAGAGTCCTTTCCCAGAGCCTGGAATGGGGTGTGATCCCATGGTTTAGTGACTCCCCCCAAATGAGTTTCTATTCATTCATCCTCCCTTTCCATTCTGCCCCATCTCCTCAAGGATGCTCAAATTGCAGGTCAACTCCCAAGCTCCTGCCCCACGGGAGGCTGTGGTGCCCATTCTGTGGGCTGCAACCAGCATTGAGGAAAATCAAAACCACATTGGATATGATAGGAAACATTGGGGGCTGAGGATGAAGAGTTGAGAGAGTGCTTGCCTAGTGTGCATGAGGTCCTGGCTTGACCCTCAACACAGCATATACGTGAAGTGTTGACACATTTAAAGTCCCAGTGCTCAGGAGGTGGGAGCAGCAGGATCAGAAGTTCAAGGGTATCTCCTGGCAAAGTCTGAACTACCCGAGTATCTCAGAAGACAAAAAGACAAAACCAAACCAAGCCCCACAAACAACAAAACCCACACGGCAGAGAGCATCAGAAGTGTGGTATGGTGATGCATGTTTACTATCTCAGAACTTGGCAAGCTGAGGCAAGAGGATCACTGCTTGTTCCAGGTCAGTGCCAGAGAAAATCCCCCAACAAAGGACATGTCAGATGCTGTGCTGACAGTGTGGGAAATCCCAGTATACACTGTACAGGTAGGTGCCGTAAAAACATCTGTCTGTGGAGGGATGTCAGAAACTTGGAACCTGCTTGTGGAGAAGGCCCTATAAAGGGATCTCTAAAAGCCTTTCCCCCTTTTTTGCTAGAGGTGTTATGTGGGTGATCTGCAGGCCCTCCCTTGACTTCAGCAGAAGGGGACTGCAGCTGGGGGTACTGGTGTGTGAACTCTGCCTCTGCCTCCCTGTGTCTCGATAGCTCCGACATGTCACTTGGTTCCCCTTGGAAATACAGAACACTACACACACCTCACAGGGCTGTGGGCACTGGCCAGGTGGCACATGGAGAGCTATGTGATACACCGTGGGCAGTGCACATGCTCCATTTTTTCTCAGACACACAATCACATCCCAGAACGGGAGTCTTCTAGAAACATTTATTATAGTCTACCTGCTCTCCAGTACAGTGAGGAAGCCTTCAAAAAAGTACACACACACACACACACACACACACACACACACACACACACACACAGACATTCGTACACACCCAGGCACATGCACACTCATGCACACAGGCACACACTCACTCACACATATACACACTCATACACACACAGACATTCATACACACCCAGGCACATGCACACTCACACACACACAGTCACACACTCACATACTCACACACATCTACACACTCACACACATTTACACACACAGACACATACACTCAGATATACTCACACACATACTCACATGCACCCACTCATATACATATTCACACACTCACCCACACATATTCACATACACATACACTCATACACACACATACACACACACCATCACTACCACCAACACAAACAAAACTCCCCCCAAACAGTAAACAAGCAATCAACCCCCCCCCCCCACAAATCTTTGGGAACACTTAGAGATACAAGGAAGTGAAAAACCCTCCTGAAATCTAGGCTCACAGTTACTACAGATTTTAACAATGAGTTTTCTGACAAAGATGGCAAGAAGAGGAAGTGGGGGCAGTGACTACGGGAATGGAGAAGACGCTGAAGTTTGCCTGAGAATCAGAACCTCCGAGGATACAAGGGAACCCTTCAGTCCATCAGGAGAGCCAGGTGTGATCTGACAGTGGCCCCAGGAAAGAAGAAACCTCTAGAAGAGCTCTTACATCAAGGCTACTTAACCCAAGCTGAAGTCTTGCCCAGTGGTATCAGTGCACGGGGTGTCCTATACCCATGGAGGGTCAGCACCTTAGGAAGCGCCTACCTGTCACAGAGAGACGAGCCCCGTTGCTCTGACGAGTCTCCCCACTGTACTTGTGCTGAGTAATGCATCGGTAGGTGGAGAGAGCATCTTCCTTCTGCACGTCCGAGATGTACAGCCCACCGTGTGATGTGATGAAAAACCTGTTTTCTGGAGACACAACCAGATAGAGCCGGTTAGTTCCGCTGGGGCAGCTCTAGCTGGAGGGTGGCCTGCTTGGAGCTAGCTAGCTTGGAAAACCAGGGATGAGGAGGCGTGGCCTCACAGGTGGGCCTTGACCAAGAGACAAGGCCTTTCTTTTTAAGATTTATTTATTTTATGTATTGTTTTTATTTATATGAGTACACTGTTGCTGTCTTCAGACACACCAGAAGAGGGCATTAGATACCATTACATATGGTTGTGAGCCACCATGTGGTTGCTGGGATTTGAACTCAGGACCTCTGGAAGAGCAGTCAGGGCTCTTAACCACTGAGCCATCTCTCTCTAGCTCCTAGACAAGGCTTTTAGCCACACACCAACACAATGAAAGGCAGACACGATGATAACTTTTTAGAGTAGCCACTGGGTAGCCCAGGCTAATCTTGAACTCAGGATCTTCCTAACTCTGGCCTGAATCACTGGAAAAGTAGGTGTATGCTAGCCACCTGGTAAGGAATCGGGTGTTAGAGTCAGACTGAGTGAAATCCATTGGGTGTCACCACTCAGTTTTTCTACTTGTTGACTGTGCCATCTTGAGCTTTGCTTAGCCCCCTAAGCCTTAGATATCCCAGTGCAGATCCTACAGCATTGACTGGATGTGTCAAACATCTGCATATAGAAAGCGCTCTTGCAGTGTGGAGGAGACCTCTGATTTCCCACCCGTCCCTAAGAGTCTGTAGAACTTCCTCAGTCATTGCTCAGTGATCCTTGAAATGGTAGGCTCTGTTTTAGAGAAGGAAGCAAACATAGACTGAAGTGACTGACTGGGACCGCGCAGTCAGTGGACCAGAACTTGGGGCTCTGATTCCCTCCCAGTCTTCGTTGTAAGTCTAAAGCTTAAATCCTTTCAGTACTGGGGCTGTAGAGGGGCAGACACAGTCATTACCCGCAGTCCTGAACAGCCATGGGACAGCACTGGGTTTACTTTGGTGCCACTGTCCCAGCCGTTTCTGCCTCATCGGCTGGGATTTGGCAGGGAAGCAGTGGACAGGCGGTGGGGCTCTCACACGGTTGCTGCTGTTGCATCTGACCACAGCAGAATGGCTCTCTCTGTGTGGGGTCCCAGTGAACCTTGTTGGACTCTGAGCTGATGAGAGCTGACCTAAGGGAAGATGTGGCCTTGGGTTGGGGAGTCTGGTGGCAGCCTAGGACTCTGCTCACTGAGAACAGAGATCAGATGGGGACTACCTCTGGTTTTGCTGTCACACTTAGGTAGTCGTGCTTATCTGGGAAGGATGCGGTCAGGGTTGGGAGTAGTGTGAGCCCATCAGCAGGACACGCTCTAGGAGGAGAACTTTTTGTGGAGCCCCACATCCTACGAACTGTACCTTATAGAGGTCTGCTTCCCTTTACCTGGGGCAGAGTCACAGCCCGTCCCCCACCCCCAGCAGTACAAGATTTAGCTGTGGCTTACTCTATAAGGAATGTCCTGTATGCTTCATGTATGTCCCAAGCACAGATTTAGGGTTCTCGTGTGTGTGTGTGTGTGTGTGTGTGTGTGTGTGTGTGTGGTGTGTTATGTGTGTGTGTGCACGTGCACGCATGCTGGAGCACATGTAGGCCAGAAGACATTGTTGGGTACGGCTCCTTGGCAGCGGTTCATGTCTTGCTACTGTTGTTTGGTTTTAGTTTTCTCTTTTTGAGAAAGTATCCTGATGACCTGGAACTCACCCCATAGGTGAGGCTGGGTGGCCAGTGAGCCCCACGCAGCTGCCTGGAGCTGGGACTACAAGTGAGCAGCTCCACACCGGGCTCTTGTTCTGTGTTCTGAGGACTGAACTCGGGCAAGCACGTTCCCGAGTGAGCGTCTTCCCGCTCCATACATTTACAGTTCTGAGCATCTAGAGGTGAGTAAATCAGAAGACATTTTCCTCCACAAAGGTGGCAAAACTCAGGGAGGACAAGTTTAGTGTTCTTGACAATCTCTTTGAAAAGGTTCTCTGGGCTTCTTTAGAATAAATATTTATTGGTGTGTGTGTGTGTGTGTGTTTGTGTGGTGTGTGTGGTGTATGTGTGTATGTGGTGTGTGTGTGTGGTGTGGTATGCATGGTGTGGTGTGTGTGAGTGTGTGTGTTTATGGTGTGTGTTGTGTGTGTTGTGGTGTGTGTGTGTTGTGGTGTGTGTGTGTTGTAAGTGTGTATGTGGTATGTGTGTGTGGTGTGGTGTGTGTAGTATGCGTGTGTGATATGTGTGAGTGTGTGTGATATGTGTGTGTGTGGTATGTGAGTGTGTGTGTGATATGTGTGTGTGGTGTGTGTGAGTGTGTGTGAGTGTGAGTGTGTGTGTGTATGTGAGAGAGAGAGAAAGAGAGACAGAGAGAGAGAGAGAGAGAGAGTGTGTGTGTGTGTGTGTATGTGTGTGTGTGCAGAGGACAGTTTGTAGGAGTCAGTTATCTCCCCCCACCATGTGTATCCTGGGAACAGAGCTGAGTTGTGAAGCTTTACTCACAGACCCATTTCACCAGCCCTTCCTTCATAGCGATTTCTCCAATACGGCTTTAAATAACGTCATCAATCTGGGCTCTTCTGAATGAATTTTGGTCTAACTACAATTCTCCTAATCACTTCTCCCTTCCTTCCTCTGCCTCCCCTCCCCTCCCCTCCCCTCCCCTTCCTTTCCCTCCCCTTCCCTCTCCTCCCTTCTGTCCTCTACTTCTCCACGGTGCCCTGGGCTAGCACTAGCCAGTCTCTCTTTGCCAAGTGTGAAGCCTTAATGATCATGTTTCACCAATCCAGGTAGAAAAGAACCACACTCTTCTTCCTGGAAGACACTGTAACTTTTCTGGTTATGCAGTGTGACTCAGGACACTGCTCCATCAGTCAGCTAAAGCCCTGATTTGTCTTTGTGAACCGCTGCTAGTTACCTTCCCCTGTGTCTCTTCTGACAGGTGGCTCTGTGGGCTCACTTTTAGCTTGTCCCAGGGTCTAGCTGCCTCTTGTTGGGAGTTCTCCTGGCTGATTCCATGGGTGCTTAAAGCCTTCTTCCTCTAAGTGCCCAGGGAGAGAGGCATCATGGGGAAAGTCAAAAACGGGAAGGGAGGGGGCTGAGTGGCTGTCAGCTGCTGAGGAGAAAAACAGACTCCGCCCCCAACCCTGTGTGTTGTGATGTGACATCCTAAAGTCAAGTTCCAAAGCCCTCTGGACATTATGTAATTGGGACTGGGGTGCAGAGCTACCTATGGTATCACTGTGAGTCAGAACATGGGGAGGAGTGGTAGGGGGAAGCCAGGAAAGACATCAAAGCAGTGTTAGCAGCCAGCACAGACCCCAGCCCTGGTCAGCCTGGATCCTATGGTCCTGGCCTCTAGCACCCCAGGACCCTCACAGCCCAATGCTACTGGGATTCTGCACCCAGAGTGGAGGGTGGGTGGGTGATGCTGCTGCTGTGGGGATCTGGGTTTCTATAGCAACCAGCAGCTGCTGCATCGGATGTTTCCCATCTTTCATTGTCCTCATTTTCCCCTCCCTCCCCCCCCCGTGCATATTTAATTGCAGTAGCGAGTTCTCTCTCTCTCTCTCTCTCTCTCTCTCTCTCTCTCTCTCTCTCTCTCTCTCCCAGACACAGTGTGTTTTGCTCCTACTGAAACAAAGGCAGGCTGCAGCCCAGAGACACGCAGTGTGAGAGGGGAAGGGGAAATCAGGGTATTATGTTAATCCCCTTTGGAGGGGGCACTCAGCTACAGTGGTTTGCATGTTTGATGAGAATCAGAAGCGGGGCTGAGGGTCCCTGCAGGGGACAGGAGGCTAAGAAAGCCTATGGAGGAGAGCCAGAGTCTTGAGCACTGCGCTGAGCCCAGAATGACATAACTAGCTGTAGGCCTCAACCAGGCCAGGGCTCAACAATATGCTGGCCTCCAATGATATTTGGTGGCCATCATGGCACAAGGGGTGGTGGCTTGAGATAATCTATATCTTTGGCCCCTCCTCCTCCTGAGAGCAAAAAGTGTCCATCTTCAGGAAAGGAGCTTGGAATGCCTTAGGTAGCTATAGGGATGGGTGGGGACATGGATCAATTTTTGGTTGCTACCTTGGTGGGAGGTGCTGATGGCATCAAGCTCATAGGATTCTAGTTGCTGGACACCCGAATGACCACTTTGGATGCCAGAAGCATCCTGGTGGGTTTATGCTGGTGAGTCACCCACTCTTAGGCCAGAAGAGCAGGACAGAGAACTGTGTTTAAGTATGAACTCTCCTTGTCCCGTGACACCTTTGTCACCATGCTCGTGGACATGGAAATGGTGACTATGGTTAGCGGGCCCTTTTCTTCACTATACACGTCCTGGCCCCATGTTGTCATTCTCGTCTTCGGTGGCCTTGACAGAACTTGCACTTTCCTAAGAGTTAAATATTTATTAAACATCTGTTATACACTAGGCAGTAAGAGAGCAATGTAGACCTAGGTGCGCAGGCGTGGAGAATGCCCTGGAGAGATGGAGGGAGGGACTAACGGATGTATCCCCAGCCAGAATTGACAAGGATCACTAGTAACCTTGGGAAGCTGAGAGTCTGGAAAGACCCCACTCTGGGAGAACCAGTTCTGGCCACACCTCAGCCTTGGCTACTAGCCGGCAGAGCTACAAGAGGCACATCTCTCTTATACAGAGTCATGTGGTCTGTGCATGTGGCATCTCTGGGACACTGGCACAGCACAGGATGTCCTCTCTCAGAGTCTCTGATTCTTATTCATCCAAGGAGGGAGGGAGAGAATCAGGGAGTGCTTTCCCCATGTTTATTCACTATTCCCACCCAGTCAGCTTTCCAGAATCTCGTTGCTGTGGTGGTCTGGAAACAGGCTTTGGGGAGGGGAGGCCTTGGTCAGGAGCAGTTGGAAGGACACTGCCTGCTGAACATGGGCAATTCTGCTCTCCTTTAGGAGGACGAGAAGGGACAGAACACACAGGACATGGTCTCAGGGGTGTGGGGCAGTTACATAGGGGCAGGGCAGCAGGCTTCAAGGCTGCATTTATGAAGGAGGCAGGTGGGTCTGGCTTTTGGCTGCTCCCTGGATTCTGGAATCTTGCTTCAAGGTCGTGTGCATGTGTGCGTGTGTGCGTGTGTGTGCATGTGTGTACGTGTGTGTGTGTGTGTGTGTGTGTGTATTTTGTTCATGTGAACTCACATGTTCATATGAGTCCATGTAAAGGCCAGAGAGCCATATAGAATATCTGTCTGTCTGTCTCCCCAAGTCTGGATATCTCACCATATCTGGAGCTACAAATCCAGCTAAGCTGTCAGGTCATTTAGCTTCAGGGACCTGTCTGTTTCTGTCCCCTGGTGTTGGAATTAAGGTACGCATGTCATGCTTGTCTTTTTATGTGGGTGCTAGGAATCCAGATTTAGGTCATCATGGCTTCAGAGCTAGGACAAGGAGCATGAGGCAGAACACTAAGCCCCACCTCCCTTGTGCAGGTGCTAAGTTTAGGTGACAGTGTCTTTCCTGTCTTCTCCCAGAAGGTCAGAGAGCTGTGCCTCAGAGAGTCCTGCAGCTGCAGAATGTACTGAGAGAGGCTTGATTGATGGAGACTTTATGATAGGGGGCTTGACAGGAGAAGCCAGCTTCTGAGGTGGTGGCCTCTTGTTCTCTACCCTCTGAAAGGCACCCAGAGGCACAGGAGGCTGAGATTGCTAGAGTGGTGACAACACAGATGGCGCCTGAAGGTTTGGGGAGGAGAGTAAACTGTGCTGATCCAGTCACAGAAGTAGGGTATGCTTTGCGGCTCCCAACCCAGCCCCTGCTTCCACCTTTGCCTCCCCAGTCTGTCCCCAACCCACGCACAGAGTGACGCTTTCAACCCAAGTCAGATCACCCGATGTGCTAGTGATAGTTCCTCAGTGGAATCCTGTTTTACCCTATGTGACAGCAGTGGATGCCACAGCATAGACACTCAGCAGAGATTTCCAGGGCAAGTGAGCAATCGCTGATCTCCAAGGAGTTGACAATGGCTGACGCACACGCCTCTTCTTGGAAGCCCCTCCAGGTTTCTGAGAGTTCCTACAGCTGCCCCAACTTACCACCTCATCTACGACACCCAAGTGGGCTTTTGTTTGTTTAAGACAGGGTCTAAATCTTAAGCCCAGGCTGCCTTGAAACTTATTATGTATCCCAGGCTGACTCCATATTCGTAGGGATCCGTCTACCTCAGCCTCTCAAATGCTGGGATTACATATGTGAGCCGCCATAGCACACTTTAAACATGTTTCAAACATGTGAAAAGTCAAGACTAAGAAAAATGCAAGTTTGTCAAAAATAAATAAGGAAACAAAATAAATAATTCCCCCATGATCCTAGCATTCCACTTGTAAAGAGACAGGAATCAGGCCTTAAAGGGCGTGCGAGCTGTATTCATAGCAGCGTGGATAGCAGGAGTCACTAGTAGGTGAGAAGATAAACCAACCAAGTGCTGTACATGCTTTGGAATTTGGAATACTACGCAGCCTTGAAAAGCAAGGACATTCTGATTCATGATTCACCATGGATGAACTCTGAGCATATAATACTATAATCAAAAGAAGTCATATCCTGAAAGACAGACATTCTGTGTGTCTGTCTACTAGAGGAGGTTTTTGGAGTACCTACCCAGTAGAGACAGGAAGCAGAATGGTTATTGCCAGGACTCGAGGAAAGGGGAGTTGTGTAGTTAGTGACCATAGGCTTTCAATTTTTGTAAAACAAAATTGACTCTAAATGCTACTGAGTGATAGTCGCCTCCTTTTCCAGCATGGTTGTACCTTAGAGGCCAGAGCCTGGTGTTCAAGGCAGAGGCTTACACTCCAGGAGTGCAAGAGTAGCCAGGAATCTTCTGCCCATATATATGAGAGGGGGCATAAATGGGACTCTGGAGGAAGGCCCTGTGCTTAGGACTTGTAGCCAGGAGCCCACATGGGTATTCCTCATCGATACTGTGCTCTTGCCTTGAAGAGGGATCCAGGTTGAGCTAGTGAAGGTCTTAATTTGTGTCAAACCCAGCAAGGAAGACACCCTGAGGCACATGCATCCATGATCTTGGGTTCCCAGACACTAAAACCATGAGGATTACGGATTACATTCATTAGGCCCTTGGTCTGTAACATCATGCTTTCGTTGCCCTAGGCGACCTACACAGTCCTTACTTGAATTGTCAATCCCAAGAGACCCTTCCCCAGGTGGGGAAGAGGTGCAGATCCTAAGTCAGACTGTACAGGTTGGGTTTAGAGATGAGAACAAAGGATGGGTGGGGGAAGGCAGTCAGTTCTCCTGTGGACATTGGGGGCTAGGCCCTGAGAGAAAAGCAGCTAGGCAAGAGGAGAGAGCAGTAACTCAAAGACATAGGCAGGGCCTCATCTGTACTCTCCAAAGGCTCAGATCAAGTCTACCACTGAATGTTTTAACACCGGAAAGTGAGGCAGAGTATACTCTGGGCCAAAGTGGAGATGTCAGGAGAGGCTTCTCATCTCTGTGCCGTGGAATCAAGTAGCCTGAGCAGACACACCTATGGCAGAGGACACTGTGGATGGGATGTAGGTATCGGCCCATACAAACGTGGGCGGGACATCCACAGCCAGAAACTGAAGCTGGGGCTGGTAGTGTTGACTAGAGAGGGGTTTGCAGAGGAACAGTCTCCATGTGGAAGTCAGCAGACCTAGAGCCCCACTTTTTATTGCAAGGGATCCCAAAGACTTGTGTAGACACCGTGGTTTTATATTCATGTGAAGTGAAAGACCAGGCTGGGCATGCCAGGCATCTAATGGGGTGCCACAAAATACCAAGTATTCCCTGGTGGGGTGGGAGTATGAGGATTTTGGGGGTGGAAATAGCTTATTCATCCTCTACTGTTCTGTGCTAAGGGGGCAAGTGGCTGACTCTAGAGGAGTGATTCTTACAGGGTCTCATTTAGACTCGGTTTCTCCTGCAAGGCTAAGCTGCTCTGTCCCCTGTTGAATGCAGCCCTGAGACCAGCTTCACTGAGTTCAACTGACCTTGCATTCAACACATCACCCTTTAGGTCAGCTGTCTCCCACCTCTTCTAGCCGTGGATTTCCAGTAGGTGAGGATGCTTTGCTGGAAGATGTTCTGTAGCTAAGACATGTGGAGACAGGTACAGCAGAATCCAACGCTCTGGGCTGAGAGATGAGAAATCTGACTTCTGGTTGGCTGTGTGGGTTCAGACAAACTTCATTAACCTTGTGGGCCTCAGTTTCCCTGAATGCTGAGTGAGATAAAATAACCAGTTGCCCTCAAATGTGTATTCTAAGGCTCGCTTTCTTGGAGACTTGATGTACTGTCAGGGCAAAGATGGAGGGCTTGACTCTTTGAACTCTATCTCAGTCAGCAATCCAAGGGCTGCAGAAGGTGGAGCCAATCTTTACACAGTCTCTGGGTTAGAGTCATTTTCCACATAGATAGAATAGCCCCGTGATGGTGCTGGGTTTTCTCAGCACTGTCAGAAGGACATGTCAAAAGGTTTCACTTGCTCCTCATCACTACTCTTGGGTCCAATAGTAGAAGATGTCACTGGAGGACCCAGGACATCAACAGCACGGTGGTGAGAGGGGTCAGAGGGCGGGGCCTTATGCCATGCTCCACTTTCTAGCTGGAGATTGTGGAAAGTTCTTGAACTTTCTGTATCTATTCCCTGTTAGAAGTAAATGAACTAACGAGTGTGCCGGACAGAGTGGCAGAAAGGCAGCAGATGATTGATCTGCTAAGCGAATGATCTCTGCTGACTCCGGGAAGACGAGGGGTTCAGCTTTAGACCTGGGTCTCAGCCTCCAAGTCCAGGCTCTAAGTCCAGGCTCAATCAACTATCTCTGTTCCCTCCTTACAGCTTATAGCGTGGTCTTTTAAGTATATAGGATGTCGGGAGTTACTGGTGGCGGGGTGGGGTGGGGGTGAGTTAGCTCTACTTCCCTGGGACCCGGGAAGACTGCCACATGGGCGACTGAGTTCTAGAAGGGCTCAGAACTGTCCCTGCAGAAAGCTTTAGTGTAGCTGGGGGCCCAGGACCTGAAGATCAGGCCTCAAGAGGGAAAGTCCAAGGTAGAACCTTGGAAGGGGCTGCTATAACAGCCAGTTTCTTCTCTTTCCCAGAATCCTCTTCTCTACAGCTCTTTCTCTGCGCCAGGATTAGCACACATCTCTCAGTCTCCTATTGCAACAAGATTTTATTTCTAATTATGCTGTAATAAAACTGGAGCGCTCCCAGGCTTCCTTTCAAATGACTTGTATACACACTGCCGATTGGACCCTCCTCGGCCTCATTGTAAGGCGGCTCCTGACAGTCATTAGACATGCATGAGAGGGGCGCTTTAAGAATAGAATTGCATTTAAATGGATTTGCTGAGAGAGGAAGATGAAAAAGAGAGAGACACAGAGAGAACTCACAGGGAGGAGGGGGAGGGAGGGAGAGAGGTCTGTTGAAAAACTATGAAAACAAGATGCCGTAATAACAGGCTGCTGAAATAAGCCTCTTTATTCCTCGGCCTCATCCGCTGCACATGGCAGAGCCCAGCCAGGGGCGACAGCCTCCAACCCCCCCAGTCTTCACCCTATTTCTATGCTCCCTGCCAGGGCTTCAGAGCTCCTCACTCCATGCCTCCCATGTGTCAGACGCCCGGAGCAGAATGGGATCTGCTGCTACTGCAGTGGGAGAAGCTGCCTCAAACTTCCAAAGCCTTTATAGCCAAGGGCAGCCAGGGAGGGCAGCCCGGTGTCCTTGGGCTTGTGGAGGAGGTGTCTGCAGGTCCCTGCCTACAGGGCTTGGCTCTGTCCTCTGTCCCTGGCCCCTTTCTGAACGGCCAACCCTGGGTGGCTAAGAAAGAAAGAGAAGAGGGATCTATTCTGACCCTTGGCCTGGCCCTGGTTCTAAACTCCGCCCTTCCCCACTGAGCACTGCAAAGGCTATTGGTTGTCACATACCAAGAGCCTACTTTGTGTCTTCTTGCTGATGGTGGCTAATGCGGTCTCTTTGCTGTAGCCAGATGCTCTTAAAATGGACATCTGATATCTGAGAACTGCCATGGCTTATGCTTGTTAATATAAAGACAAAAATCCTTAGTGGGACAGCCCTATTTTTGGTCCTCCACTGTGGCAGTTCTCACCACTCTGGGCGTGGTGCTGTGTGACGTATCCATCGCCCTGCTCACTGTACTTCACCCTGATAGTCTAAGACCTAGGTCCACGCCCTCTTTCCCCAGGAGACCCTCCTGTATTCAGCACCAGGCATAGTCTGATTCACCAGAGTTCAGACATTGTATGTGTGGTACAACCACCGCCACCGCCACCGCCACTGCCACCGCCACCGCCACCACCTCCACCACAGTCCCAGTATAATGCAGCCTACAGGAGACAGAGAAAATGTTAGACAGTTTTCTATTGCTGTGCTAAGACACCATGACCAAGGCAACTCATAGAAGGAAGGGTTTATTTGGGCTTATTGCTCCAGAGGGGACGAGCCTATCCTTGTCACCACAGGGAGCGTGGCAGCAGACAGGCATAATGTCTGGAATAGTAAGCTGGGAGCTCACATCTCAAACCACAAGAAGAAAACCAGAGAGGAAACCGGGGATGAAATCTCAAAGTCAACATTCTCAGTGACATACTTTCTCTGACAAGACCATGCCTCCCAAGTCTCCACAAACGGCACCATCAACTGAGGACCAAGTATTCCAGTGCTGGAGACAATGGAGGACACCTATCATTCAAACCACAGCAATTTGCCTCAAATCTCGAAGTTTGGAGCTGTCCAAATCTAAGCTAGATTTGACCACATACTTCCAGGTCAGCTGAGGTGTTTCCCACAGAGGGCACCTCCTTGTTCTGTACTGCAGCGGAGTCTGCACAACTCTCTTTGAGAGTCCAGCTAAGGACAACCCCCTTCTCTCTTTCCAGATGGTTCCTGATTTGTACTGTTGGGCTACATCCTGGGACCTGTACGGGCCTCAGTGGTTCCTGACCACAGCCTCTGGGACGTTTTCACATTCTCAGATACAATGCAGGTTTTTTTCAAGACATCGCATATCGCCCTTCTGAACCTCCATCATGCCTGGTCAGGGGTGAGAATTCTGACCAGACCATATCTTCAAGAAACAGCTAGAAGAGTGGGCTCTGTCGCTTTTTAGTCCTGTGACCTGGAGGCTAGTCTCATGAGGACTCTCACCCTCTACTGGACCCTCATCCCCTCTTGAGTGGGAAGAGCCACCCCCACCCCTTGCAGGTTGCAGGGAGGAGGTGGTGGACACTGCAGAGTTGTGCCTCCCGGGTTCTCATTTCTGCCTCTGCTTCATTAACTTCCTCTGGTGTGTTGGTGACAATGACAGGGAGTGAGAACACTGCTTTGACTCTACTCCAGAGGGGGTGCGGCTAAGAGAGAAACAGCATAGTGGCCTCTCAAAGTCATCTAACCCCAGCCCCCGTGTTGTTTCCGAGGGCACTATGGTGGCAGGGAGACCTCCTGCCTCTCTGTCCTTGTAATATCTGTTTCTCTGCCTGCTTCACAGCCTCGCAGCCTCCCCATGTCTCCACAGTGCAGAGAGGAGCAGTGACATTGGGTAGGGCAGCCTCTAAAGGGCAGGGAGAGCTGCAGGGGTTCATGTGTCTGGCTCCTAGTTCCCAGCATAGCCCCAACTGACATTCCCGGAAAGCCTGATGTGTGCCCACGAATGACTGAGGACTCCACAGGGCAGGCAGGGCCGTCTTCCATCCCTAGCCTGGCCTTAGCTGCAGTCATCATGCTTTTGTGAAGGAGCTCAGATATATTTTGGATCAAAGGATGAATGGCTGAGTGAATGCAGGAATCGTGGCCTCTTTGCTCTGTGGCAAGTCTGGCTTTGGTGCTGAAGTCGAATGGACTTCTGCTCTATTGTGTGACTATTGTGTGACCTCACACAGGCGCCTGACCCCTTGGACTCATTTTCCTCCTCTCCAGTTGTGTTGGTATCAGTACAAGTCAGAGGTTAGCATGGTCCTGAGTTAAAGCACTTGCCCTGCAGCCAGGCTTTGATTATTCCATCATGATATTGTCAGTCATCACCAGCAGCTTGTTGGGAAGGGATTTCATTCAATGTCCACTTCATGTGGTGACTACACGGCCTGTTGGTCTCAGATCACTCCACATCCCATAGTGCTTTGCTTAGAACCTTTACGGAGTCCTCTTATGCTGACCCAAGAGGCCTTTGATCATTGGCAGCTGATCAGCCTAGTGGTGCAGCACTACCCTGTCAGATACACCAGGGATCTCTTGAGCAAAGGTAGAAATGTCCATAGGCCCACCTGAATGTACCTTTCCAGCTCTCAAAGTGAGCCAGGTTTATTCAAAAGATCCAGATACACAAGTGCTGGGTCTCAGTTGCCCTGGACCTCCACTGTCTTCCTGCCTCATTGCACTTTTGGGACACTTTGTCCAGGCAGCACTCAACCTTCCTCTCCTCACCTCAGCACTAGCTTCTCCACTCCTCCCGCTGGAGTAGCTGACTCTTTACCTGGTTTTCATCATGAAGTTGACACAGTGTGGAATTTTACAGTTTTTGCATGGGTGGCTTGTCTTCCTGGGTGGCAGTGGGTGGGAGAGAAGAGAAGGATGGGAGAACATTTTTCTCATTGGTTTGTTTCCACTATGCGTCCGGCATGGTGCTGTAGAATACACTGGTCCTCCTTTATCACCTGGCACGGTGATATAGAACACAGGGGTCCTCTGAGGAGAGAGGATTTAAGATCCCCCAAGGACAAGCCTGAAGCTGACTGGTTCCTGACTCTACCTAAACCACACATGTATAATAACTATAATACAGTATAATTTATAAATGAACCCAGAGGTTAATGGCAATAATAATAAAACGAAATCATGACAGGAGTCTATAATGTGAGCCATGTGAGTTTTTTTCTCTCCTAACATATCTTCTACCGTGTTCACCCTTCGTGTGATGACTTGAGATGAGACAGTTCCCACATGACGAGCTGAGGTGAGGTGACTGCTCCTGGCACTGTGACATAGCCTCAGGCTGCCCTTGACCTTCCAGTGAATGTCAGGAGGACCTCTGGAACAGGCAGATGTCCACAGGTATCAAACCACAAAAGAGTAAAACTTGTTTAAGGTTGTTTTCCTGCCCTATTGTCCGTTTCAGTCCCAGAGGCCTGGGGTATCACCCTGTTCAGTGGATAGAAACCCAGGTTTTGGAGATCACACATCTGGGGGATTTCTTTTGGGATTTTACCTGTATCACTGAAGACCCACACACAGCTTTTCAGGAAGAGGCTTCATTTTTTCCATGGTTTCTGGACCAGGTGCCCTGTGCCTGCTTATTGACTTCAGCAGTTAACAATGACAGCCATGTCAGGGTGTCATAAACATGGCCCGTGTCATGTCAGCAAAGACTTCTCATGGTGTTGGGCTCACAGTAAAGGCTATTTGCAATTTTTTTGCTCTTATTTATTTATTTATTTATTTATTTATTTATTTTTGAGATACAGTCCCACTTTATAGCCCAGGCTAGCCTTAAATTCAAATAAAAACCTTCTGCTTCACCCTCTTGAGTTCTGGGATTACAGTTACCATACCTACCCTACTGCGCAGCTTGTGAAGTAGAGAGATTGGTCCCACCAGCTCCTGAGGGGCACCCTCTCTAATCTCTGTCCTCACCATGATTGGGGACATTGGTTACTTGTTTTTATTTGATATCCTGTAGACTAAGCTTTCTGCTAATAATGCTTTGAGTTGAAGTTGCCATCACGTTCCCTCAACATCAGGCCTTACCACTGTGTAAACGGACAGAGACTTAGAGGAAATAGTGCACAGAAGAGAGTTTAGAAACACCGTTTTTTGGGAAATCTGAAGTTCCCACCCCCATGAAGTTCCAGTCCTGAAATAAGAGAGGAAGCAGATAGCCCTGGCTGAGTGGCTTCTGTGCACTAACTGCTCCATGCTTTGTCACACCTTGCCAGACAGCCAAATTCTCAATAAGAGATGATTAAAGCGGGACTCAGATATATTGGGTAAATCACCACTTATGTTCCAGGCCCTGGAAAGTGAGCCCAGGTAAAGACGGGTCACCTCATGCATGTTACCAACTAACCTTGTCCTGCTTAGAGTCTTCCTAGAGACACATGTGAGGGGTGAGATAGAAACTGAATAAAAATGTATGTAGTGGTTCGAATGAGAATGGCCCCCCATAGGCTCAAATATCTGAATACTTAATCTCCATTTGGTGGAACTGTTTAGGAAGGATTAGGAGGCGTGGCCTTGTTGGAGGAGGTGTGTCACTGTGGGTGGGCTTTGAAGTTTCAAAAGTTTCTGGTCATTTTCAGTTCTCTCTCTCTCTCTCGCTCTCTCTCCTTCCTGCTTTTTCCAGATGTAAGCTTTTAGCTGTTGTCACCACCACCTGCCATCATGGGCCCTAAGCATTTGAAACTGTAAGTCAAAATTAAACACTTTCTTTTCTAAGTTGCCTTGGTCATACCATCTCACCACAGCGACAGAACAGTGACTGACACAGCAGGTCAGTTCCTTTCCTTGTTCTAGGGACAAAATACCAGATATAACCTGAGGGAAGAGAATTTATTTGGGCTCATAGTGTAAGAGGATAAAGTCTATCATGATGGAGAAAGTATGGTGGCAGGTAGCTGGCAGGAGTAAGTGAAACAGGAAGCAGAGAAAGAGGAATGCAGGTATTTAATCTGGCTTTTTCTTTTCCCTCTTTTATTCAGTCTGGACCACGGGAAGCTTTGTCATCCTGACAATTTAGGGTGAGTCTTTCCTTCTCAGTTAAACCTCTCTAGCAATAAAGTCACAGTCATGCCCTGAAGTGTGTCTCCTAGGCAATTCCAAAGCCAGTCAAGCTGGCAATAAAGACTGACAATCAGAGAGTAGACTGAAGACCTTCTTCTATCATTCCTCAGCCACCTGTGTCCCAGCTGAGGCTATGCCTCTCTGGCTCCCCCATTGGAGGCAACCACTATCTCTAAGACTGGAAGAAGCCCCAGGGAAGGCTGACTCAAGAAGGAGAGGGCCTGTGGACTGGTGTAATTTATCCACAAGCCCATAGCCACTGTTGGGGGGGGCATCATAGCATATCAGCAGTCACATGATCAAAGAATAAGGAAGAATTAATATCCCTGAGGTGGTCTGGAGCCTCTGATACCAGCAGAAAATTACAGGACACAAGATGAGGGTATTACAGAGGGGAAGGGAGGGAACGGGAGATTTCCATGGCTAATCCTGTTAGTGAGACAATTTCTTATCAAACTCATTATGCCTTGGAAAGGAGGGGAGAGGGTGGGAGAGAGTGGGCCAGAGTGGAGGCAGCTAGGGGAAGGGGAGGAGCCACTGTGGCTGCTCCGAGGTGAGCAGGCTACTTGCAGCTGTCTGATCCTAGCTTGGCGTCTCTCTTCTGCTCATAGTGAGGTCTGGGGTCAAAAAATTTCTCTGGGAGCCAGCTCCCTCCTCAGCAATTGTCAGCCAGTGAAGCAGCTGTTCCTGTCCTAGTCACAGATGTCTGGAGTGAAGCCCCAGCCTCCACCTTCCTTCTTAGACCCAGATCACATTGTGTCTCTCTGTATGGGTCACAAGGATGACATCTAATCTACACAAAAGCTAAAAAACTAAAGATTCACTTGTCTACAAAAGACCTTCTCTTCCTAATCTTCCCAACTTGCCTCCCTCCTGAGATGGAGTACAAAGGGATTATACCTAGGAAATCAAAACCCTTCCTGGCATTCACTAGCTAAGCACTTTTGGGCAAATTACCTAACTTTTCTGGGCAAACATTTCCTCAGCTTGAGACTAGAGAAGAACTACATCCTGCCCCGTGTTCTTCACAGTTTCCCTATGAAGATGGAAGGGGGTGGGTTTGCAGAAGGGCTGCCATCTGTGAAACTTCCACACAAAGGGAAGGGGCTCTTTGACTTTGAAGTTAAGACAACAGGTTCAGCTAGGCTGTCTCCCTGGTGTCACAAGGCTGGACAGGGCAGACCATGAGTCTTTAGTTTCAATTCTGGGTTTATTCTGCTTCTTCTGACTAACCAATCACAAGGAAGGGAGGTGATGGGTGCAAACTTGAGTGCCTGCTTGTTAAGGGCTACAGAATGCTTAGCAATGCCCCAAGTTAGCCTGGAAGAACAAGTCCTTATGAAAGATGTCTGCCCTGTATCTATTCTTCCTTCGTATGAATTTGCGTGGGTGGGTAAATTCCCATCTTCTGAGTTCTGAGATGAGCTTGTGAGGGTTGGGGTAGGAAAGGGCTTCCTTTCATTTTCCAAACAAAAAGAAGAGGCACTCTGGACAGATCAAGGATGGAAGCCTACGAAGGGAAATGATAGATGTCTTAGAAGAAACAGGGCAAGCTTTGTGATGCTGGATTTGCCAATGGTTTCTTGGCCATGACAGCAAAAGAGCAGGCAAGGACAAAAAAAGGTGGATGAAATGGCCTCAATACAATTAAAATGCCGTGCCACCAAAGAACATAAACAACAAAGTGCAAAAGACCCCATGAAATGGGTGTAAGTTAGATATTGAATCAAAGGCTAGTATCCATGCTAGAAGGGATACTACATAGCAAACAGCAAAACCCACCAAGCTGGTTTAGAAGTGGTTGGAAGACTAGAATAGGCATTTCTCCAGGAAGAAATGCAGGTGGCCGAGGAGCAAACAAGCAGAGAGTCTCAACAGCAGAGCAATGAAAACCAGACTGCAGAGCACTTCCACTGTGTACTTGTTAGGGACACCGCTCCTAACCCAAATCAACTCCAAGGCCAGACGACACCAAGCGTTGTTGAGGATGTGGGGACAGTGGAACCTTTATTCAAGGAGGGTGAGAATGCGAAGACTTAGAGCCACCGTTCGCCATAGAAGCTTCTGGCTATGCACCCCCAGAGAACCAAAGGCAGGCTGACACAGAGGTATTTGTGCACCTGTGTGCACAGCTACGACAAAGCACCAAAGACCAAAGATGAAAGCAATCCAAATGTCCATGGACAAATAGATTACCAGTCTGTTTACATATGACCTCAACAGAATACTATATCATACAGCCTTAACTGGAAAGGGCTGGCCAGATGGTTTGGTGGTTAAGCGCTTGCACGCAAGTGTGAAAATTGAAATCTGGATCCCCAGAACCCATGTAAATGCCACATGGGGTGTGTTGGCCTGCTTTTAATTTTAGCCTCAGAAGGTGAAGACAGGAGATCCCCAAACTCTGGGTTTGTTTGATAGACCCTGTCTCGTTAAATAAAGTGGGAGAGCAAATGAGGATGATTCCAATATCAATCTTGGGACTCTACATGCATGCATCACTGCATATACGTGCCCCCCACCCCTGCATGTGTGCCAACAACTGTGCAAAAGGATGTATATAAACTCACATGTATACCACACATACATGAGCCAGGAAAGTTAGAAAAGGAAGGATGTTCTGACATGTGAATACACAGGTGAACTTTGAGAACAGTATCCTGGGGGGATATAAGCTAAACACAAAGGAAGAAGGATGATTGACAGGTACGTGCAGAAAGAAGAGAGGGGACCACATTTCTATTTGGGTACTATGGTCTGAGTCTGGAAAGTCTCCTGAAAACCCATGGTTGCCAGTCTGTGGTGCTATCAGGAAGTGATGTGGGTGGGAATTTGTGAGAGGCCATTGGGCCATTGGAGGTACTCTGTATATTGGAATGTCTCTCCCTTCCTGTGTCTTTTGTCTCCTGGTTGACATGAAGCGAGCAGTTGACACACTGCCTCTCTGATACCTCAAAGGTAAGGGTGTGTGTAATAGTGGGCCAGGACCTTTGAAACCGTCAGCAAAACAAACCTGCTCACGAATTGTTCTCCTCGGTATTTTGTGATGGGAAGCTTGATGAAAACCTGTTACAAACTGATGGCAAATTAGAGTCTCTAATTTGGCTGAGCCACTGTGGATGGCTTTGGTGACAGGCATCCAAGTGCAATACCACAGCATCAAAATAAGAGTTCATTGCCTATGATATCTTCTGTTTCAATCTTCTGCAATAGTGACGCCTGTAGCTTCAGAGAATGCCATGTTTTGTGTGCCTGCCCATTCTGGGCCTTGAGCACAGCCCCTCTTTTTCTGCCTTCTTTATTGGGATAACCTTCTGCATCCAGACTGGACTTGCTAGGTTAGTTACTTCGTAGTCTGGTCTCCCCTCACATGCACACCCATCTTTCTTATAGCATTGGCCACTTTTTTTTCTAGGTTAGATGTCTTCATGCCATCCCTCAAGCTAGCGGGCATCTTGACTGTCAGAATGTCCCTCAGACTGGCCCCTGGTGCCTGTGTGGACACCATGCCCTTGACAGGTGCTCAGTGCTTACTGTGTAGAACTTTAGTGAGTGTCAGGGGCTCACACTGTAAGGATATGAACAGACACAGACCTACAAATAGGATGCTTAGAGGCTAGATGCCAAGACTAGACATTCTCTTTTCCAGGTTCACAGTCAGCATCTAATTATTACCCGGTTCTGTCATCAAGCACGGGGCCCAGAAGGAAGCAGGCAGAAGCTGGTGGTGAAAATCTGGAGACAGAGGAACCTATGAACACACCCTTGATGAGATCTTGCTAAACTCTAGATCTGGGTGAGGAATGAGGCCCTGATGCTCTAGTCAAGTCATCTATGTGCCCATGTGACTGAAAAGGGACAGGTGCAGTTCCACCTTGGTCTTCCATATGAGGGTCCAGGGCCTTGAAGAGTCTAGTAGGATGGCAATGCCCAGGGAAGAGTTGGCACACCTTTAGAGTTACCTGCCTAGAGACTGGCAGGCCTCACGACCACCTCTTCCATTTTTAATGTGTTGGATTTTTCTGGGGAAAGAGGTACTAGCAATGATATGGTGTGGTGGCTCTTTTCCAGGAAGAGGAGAGCAATGTCCCTTTCTGGTGATGACACAGGAGAGCGTCAGAATTCGCAGGACCAGACCGGGTGGAAGTTAGTAGACTTTGGATGGGGGAATCTTTCCAACAGGATGAGGGCTTTGGGTGGTCTTTCTGTGACAATGGGAGCAAGTAGGAGCCCAGTAGGAGGGTATGTGGGGACTTACAGGAGTCAGGAGCTGACACAGAATTGGGCAGAAGACACTTGGACACTTGGACAGAAGATAGATTGTTGCAGTTAACCTGAACTAGGAGCCCAGGCTGCTTCCCTGGAATAACAAGGGTGTTGGTACCCTTAATGTTTATAAGAGAGACTGTTCCACTCTGCTCTCTTCCTGCTCTCAGTGCCTCAGCAGAGCTTGGGGGTTTCTCAGCTCTATTCCTTTCTCCCACCCCTGGAGGTGCCTGAGGGGCTAAAGTCAGTGGGGCTGAGGAGGGAGCCAGGCTGAAGCTTCTCAGGATCCCCTGCCTGCCTCACTCAGGCCCCAGACCCTCTTCTTGTCTTTTATGTGAACAGGAATCCAGGCAGCAGCCCCAGGCTGTAACAAAGCATTCCATGGAGTGCAATTTACACCATCTGCCTTCATCTTAAGCATCCCTGGCTTTGGGTGGACTGAAGAAAGAGCAGAGGCTCGGCCAGAGAAGGGGCTGCTGAGAGGAATTTGGGCTGTGAAGTACCTTGGGGCGGGGTAGGGTGGTGAGGTGGTCTGAGATCAGGAGAGGATCAGAGAGGGAAGGACTTGCAGGTAGAGGGGTGGAGTAAAGAGAAATCAGAGAAGGTGTGAGTGGCTAAAATGGGTTATAGCTTTAGGGTGGGGTTCCTCAGGGGTAACTTAAGCCTCAGGGTACATTTGCAAAGTCTGGAGACATTTTTGTCATGGCAAGATTAGGGCTACTTGCCACTGTCATCTAGTGGGGTGGTAGCAGCCAGGGATGTGCTACAGATGTGAGACAGGCCCAGCAAAGGAGGGGTCTGAGGCCCAGACATCAGTGGTGCTGGCAGGTCAGAGGAATATGGGCAAGAGCAGAAGAAAAGAACATGGCCACTCAATCCAGCCAGTGTCACATTGGTATACTCTAGAGACCATGGGTGTCCTGAGATCTCACCGGGAGAGACACTCAATACAACCGAAGTCAAGGAGTGTTATGAAGCACAGGTGTGAGGGTTGGTTGATGTGAGTTAGGTTAGAGGGAAGGGGGGACTTGGAGAATGGTGGGCCTGGAGCTGGGAGCTTGGCTAGGAGAGGCAGATGGGAAAAGGTCGGCTTCATCCCTGAGAGGGTCCAGCCTCTGCTTCGAGCTTCTTAGGTAGCATGGTGGTTAATTTTCGGTGTTAATTGGACTGGATTTAGAGGCATAGCTTGGACATGCCTGTGAGGGAAGTTCCAGAAAAAAAGATCAGCCGTGAAGTAGAGGACACAGTCCCACAGGCTGGGAGTCCACATGAGAGGCAGAGCTCCCATTTCTCAATTTCTGTGTCCTTCCAAATGTGAGCAAGTGGCCTCACACTCCTGCTACTACAGCTGCGGCCACTCCCACTTCCAGGTCTTCCTCCACCATGACTGACTGTATCTCTGCCAACCATGACCTAAAGCAACTTCTCATCCAGCGTTTGATCACAGCAGTGAGAAAAGTAGCAGCAAACATGGGTGGGTTTCCCACATCAGCTTAGGCAGGTTTGGGTGCTGGGATGGGTATCGGCAAGCTTAGGAGACCTCTTGGATTGGAAGGGTGGAGGGGTGATCCTGACAAGGGAGAGGCTGAAGGGCTGGAAAGGTTGGTATTTTAGTGGCAATGATGATGGAAATACTAGTATGTCTAAATGCAGACACCACCTGCTGGTCATTGCTGTGGTTTGAGTGTCCCCTCGAAACAACTCATGCTGGCTCTCAGTCACCACCATCACACTATGACGAAGTGGAACCTTTAAGGTCTAATTTAGCATAATTTATGTATAAAAGTCTGCTATGTTGGGGTAGTTGAGGTTCAACCTCCATCACGTGATGTTTTCCACCATATTATAATAAGTAGGAAGGCCCTGGCAAGATGAGCCCCCTTCACCTTGGCCTTCAGCCTTCTGAGACTTCACAATGATGAACCATTCTTTTTGTGGGTTTGACTTACTTGCCTGGAGTATCTTGTTATGGCAGATGGACTAAGGCAACTGCCTACTGTGTGCCGGGCACAATCCTAGCACTTTTAATGGAGTATTTGCATTTAACCAGCAGCACTCAGGTTCCTCTCTCAGCATCACATGCCCAGAGCTTTGAATTAGTTCTTTCAAATTCATCTTTTCAGTTGATTTGCTTCATGCACACCAATGGATTGGCCAAACATCAGTAATCTATCTTACACTTAAGACTGGAGACAACCAGTTCATTTGTGGATGGGATGGTGTGAAGGAGAACGACCCCCAGAGGCTCCTAAACTTGGATACTTGGTTCCCAGTTGGTAAAACTGTTTGGGAAGGATTAGGAGGTGTGGCCTCGTTGGAGGAGGTGTGTCACTGGGGTTAGGCTTTGAGGCTTCAAGACGTGAGCCCTCAACTGCTGCTCCAGTCACTTGACGTCAGCTGCCTTTACTTGTCTGTCACAGACTCACCCTCTGAAATCATAAGCCCCTGTAAGCCCTTCTGTAAGTGGCCTTGGTCTTATGACAATAGAAAAATAACTAAGACAACGAGAAAGCCAAAATCAGAACCCAGGTTTTTAACTCCCAGCAAGGCTCTTTCTAGAGTCTTTTAGGACTAGAACAGGCCCTTTCTTGATCTTCAAAGGGGACCCGGAATCTAGCTCCTAGCTGTTTACATGAGTTGTCTTGGTGAGGTCCCTAGGGCTTATAGAACTGACCTAAGATCCTGTCCTGGCCATCTACACTTCAGGTGACAGCTTTGATTTGTTTTACCCACACTCTCCCCACTACCCACCCTCTTCCAGGCTTTTACTCGTTATTGCAAAAATCCATTTCTACCGCAATCATGATGCAGTAACAGAACATGCATTAAAAAGCCTTTTCTTTGTCTCTTGGCTGGGTCTGTGAAGACTGGGCTCCAGGCTACCTAGAGGGAGCCTAGTGTTGGAGGATGGGTACCAGAGCCCTAGGTAGAGTCAGCATCAGGTGGAGAACAAGATAGCTTGAACTACAGGAGTAAAACCCTCCCCAGATTGTCGGGAACCAAGGCTCACTGGTGAGCTCTGAATAAGAGCTCCACAGGCCAACGCCGAGAGCAACTTTATATCCACGGAGGCTGGCTAATCACTGTCCTTCTCTCACGATGGCAGGGGACAGTGGCTCCCACATCTTCTCCCTCATATATCTTTAGGTCCTTCCTTAGTGAGACGTGAGAGTGTAGCCCAGGAAAGCCAGCATGGGCCCATGTGTGGGGAAACCTGGAGCCTGACCAATCCCTGACAAACTACTCCCCTAGGTTTTGGCTTTTTTTTTGTGCAAAACAGCTCATGATGCTAGGCGACTTTAAACCTTGCCTGGTTTCCACGCTGATTTTACCTTTCTTCTGTCACTCCATGCAGTGGGGGTTGTGTTGCTGTGGTGATGTTTGGAACCTGCCAGTCACCCAGACAGGCTTTCCCAGACAAAGCCTTGGCCCAGTTCCCCAGCATGTCTCCTGCCTCCCCTCTTCCCTGCCCTATTTTAGCCTCCCAGAGCCTCTTTTAGTACCTGGTCCTCCTTCCGGTTGGGTCTTTGTAGATTCCCATCCTCCCTCTATCCATGGCTAACATTGTATCTTCTCAACTTTCATTTCTACCAAAACACCCCTTAAGGAGCACTCAGACTAGGGAGCCATTCTGATTGTTCCCGGATCGTACAATCTTCCCCTGTAACCATCGCTTACTGAACATTTCCCTGGTAAAGTCCACGCCCTTGGAGGACATGTCTATCCTGACCCACTGTGTCCTCAGTGCCTCCTATGACATTTGACATGGTCACTAGATAGCTGTGACCTGGTTGCAGTGACCTTCTGGACACGGAAGGCCAGGAGGAAAGTGGTGCAGGATAGATCCAAGGTGGGGGAAGGGAGTGGGCACAATAGTCTCATGGCCTCTGCTGAGGAGAGAGTGCTGAGAGACAATGAGTTTCCTAGACTGCTGATGCCAAGGGCCCTTGAACTTGTATATAGTTTGGCTCAGTGCGATGGCAGGCTGTCTGGTGCTCTGGGTCTGACAGCACTGAGACCAGGGCATGGTAGTAGGCCTCTAAAATTCTATCTAGACTGGAAGCCAGAAGAGCTAAGCCCAGCAATTCATGCATTGTAGGTCCAAAGGAAGCCATTTGAGTCCTTCCTATGCCTTTCTCCAAGAATAGGCTGTCCTCTGAACACACCAGAGCCATCCCTTTCCCCTCTGCCTTGACTCCAAGGCTCCTCACCAGATAACACAGTCCAACCCCTACACAAAAGCCATCCCTTCTGTGTGCCCTCCCACAACCCCTTGGAATCTTTCCTGGCTCTGTACTCCAGCATGTGGCATGTGACTTCATCAGATGTCAGTCACACTGAAATGCTGACATGTGGGTGTCCTTGGCAGAAGGGCAAGTCTGCTGACACCCAAGGTTTGAGGATCACAAGTTCCTAGAAAGCAATGGACCTCCCGGACCTGAGACCAAACGTCATTAGTTCTTAGCCACTGTCTAAGAGCAGGTGTCTGTGTTGTCTGATGGGTGGGTGGAAGATGGGTGGACAAAGGCGGAGTTCAGCTCCCTCCTTCTAGAGCTGGAATAACTGCATCCGTGTCACATGGAGATTATAAGGCTTGCAGACGCGATATAAACCGGAATATGAAAAAGTTATTATTTTTATTCTGCATCTGTGTTTCTGCCCTTGTGACACCCTTCCTAACTCTGCCTGCTGAGATGCACCAAATGTCACATGTCATCATCCAAATCTTTGGTCATTTGCTGATGGTGTGTCATTTACTGTGTGGCTAACTCTGGGACAGGCTGTCACTTTATTTTATTTTAGCTTTTTTTTTTTTTTGCATATAGGAGGAACATTCTAAGACTCAGGAAGAGAGAAGGTAAAAAAAGAAACAGAGAGTGGAATATCCCAAACAACTAACAAAAAACTGATGGACTGAGTGATACAATACAGCATGGTTCTGAATAGTCCAACTTCTGTCTTACTGGCTCCAGGGTTGGCCAACTGGGATTCCCCGAGCACAGGGGGAAAGCAAGGTAGATCTGGGAAGGAGGAGTCAGGGGTCAGTTGCGTTAAAAAAACTTAAACGCTCATCTACCTGGTAGCTTCCACAACCCTGTGGGATTTGAGCGAAGCTCTGGGCTAGAGGAAACTCACATTCATGTGAGTCATTTGGAGTATGTTTGCCTGTGGCTTGTCCTTCACTCATTGGCTGCATGTGTGCTTAGTTTGTGACATTGCATAAACCCTTTCGTGTTTGGAAATGTGGTGGGAGCAGGGTGGTAAATGGGGGAAGAAGAGACCTAGTATGATGAGGTGAGGTCATTACAGAAGTGGGAAGTGGAGGAAATGTGATCAGTATAGCCCTGCTTTCCCTACTGAAGCCTCCAAGGATAGGGCAGACCACCCTGAGGGCAGTTAGGAAATGATACTATGTTGAAAGGGCTGCTCCAAACTCGGCCTGGGCAAACCAAACAAGCTCAGAGACCGTGTGAGGTGCTTGCTTCCCAGAAGCTCTGTGGATGCCTGGCTCATCATGGATCTAAATGGTACACACAAAATTCTGCAAGAAAGTAAAATATGGCTTTCCAGGTTCAAGGCTTATCAGAAGCAGTTCTACATTAAAGTGAGTGAAGGCTGCCAATGCCTATAGTGGCTTCCTTGGAGCACCCAGGAAACAGCGGTGGAGACCAGTGATATGGTGTGGGAGGAAGCAGGGCAGTGTTATATGCTTCAGTAGATTTTCCAGGCCCAGCAAATACATCTGCTTTTTAAATAGGAAAAATACCTGTGAAACATCATCTGCAAGAAGCCAAAGAGCAGGCCTGACTTTAAAGCTTCAACCAATGGACACATTGTAGCAGGATAATTTCCTGCTACTGCTACATTGTATTCACAGTGGAGCTCAGTGATTAGACAGAAGAGAAGGTGGAGCTGGGAGAAGAAGAGAGGAAGGAGAAGAAGAGACGAGAGGAAGGGGAGGATAGAAAGAGAGGAAGAGGTGGAAGACTACGGGTGGAGAGAGAGGTGGATGGATGATAGAGGAGAAGGACGTGGCCTGGAAAAAACCACAAGTTATAAGGGATCTCATAGCTGGGGAATAAAGTAGTGCAATGGTAAATCTGCCCAATCTAGGCGTGCAGTTTGTATTCATAATTATTGAGTTGTGTTTTCTCTGATCAGGTCTATTTGGGTTGGAGATTTACCCCTACAACACGTACTTCTGTTCTCTAGAAATGTACCTGGGGATGGCCATTGAGGCCTGTCCTGGGGACTTGGACTGAGGGGTAAATTACCAGCTTGTAGCTTCCTGGGTAGAACCCAAGTGAGTGTGAGGTGTCTCTCTGCCTGTACAGAAGCACATTGTTCTTTGAGCACACCGTGTAGCTTTTTTCTCCTAATTGAAACCTTCCCTCCAGGAGGGAGAAGGCTGGCTCGGAAGGCTAAAGCTCTGAAGGTCCCTCTCCAAGGCTACCTAAGTAGTAATCAATTGCTGGGGAGACGAGACTCTTTGGTGGAGCTGCCTGCCAGCTGCTCAGGGAGCTCCAGGGATGCATCTTTCAACTCATCCATGGGATCCGACAGGCTTGCTGGGGATGCAGCTGCCTTTGAATCACTCATGTTAATGCATGAAAACATTCATCTCACAGGTTCACTAAGGTAGACTGGGGTGGGATTATCCCCCCCTCCTTCTGCCATCATTGCTCTGTCTGGAGTGAAAGACATTTATGCATGACTCCTCAGCAAAAGTCACTTGACATGATCATTAGCCAAACAGGACTGATGAAACCTAAGGCATGTTGAGGAGTTGCATGGTCCCCGCAGTGGGTGGGTGGTCATTCCCTCAGAGTGGGATGTGTGCATTTGCCTCCTCAAGGATAGTACATTGAGGATGGAGGCTGTTTGCCCCCTACATGTCTTTCCAGAGCCAGGTATGGCTGATAGACAAGCAGTGGCAGCTGCATCAGCCCAGCCTCCATTAGACTCGAGAAGGCTCCAGTGATGGGCGCAGCAGGGGCAAGAGTGGCTCGTGTCTCCTTATCGCCAGGCCAGGCCAACGAGTGTGAGCTGAGTCTTAGAAGCCTGTGCAGGGCGGAGCCGTGTGCAGCAGCTGCATAGCCTCATCCCTGGGTGAGGCGTCCAGATGGCTCTTGGATAAGAACTGTGGATTACAGGGGGCTAATTGGAGTAGTGTCCTCCACCCACACCATTGTGCCCGACATTACGCTTTTGATGAAACAATTGGTACAAGTCACGTGATCTTTTCATGCTGTACTGAGCTTTGGTAGTTTTGCTCTGTATTTCATTAGCTGTTGAATCCCAGGACACTTCTTGGAGTGAGTGGTCGTGGGCCTTCAGTGATCCTGCCCACCATCTATAAAAAGGCTTCCTTATGTAATGCTAACCCTTGAGTGTTTTGAAGATTTGGAAGGGCAGTTCAAGATGTTGAACACAGAATGCATCCTGCCTGGGTGGGAAGAGGCATTCCTGTAAATCCTAAGGTTAGCGAATAAGTGCAGAAAGGCTTTCCAGGGATGGTGACATTTGAAAACTGCCTGGGAGTGTTGTGCTATGGCTCACTTTCCTCCTTCCTGCAGGAAAAAGTGAAACTAAAATTTCTAACCTGCCCTGCAGTCAGGGAGGGACAAGTGGCTGAGTGATGCCCTTATTCCAGTCTTGTGTTTCATCCATCTTTCCTCTCTACTTGTTTGGAGGCTCAAAGGACTCAGGAGAAAGAAACTTGCAAGAAACTGATCTCTCTCCCGATCAGCTCTGGAACGTACTGTGAGTGAGATCACCTGAGTGGAATCAAGTCGTAGAGAAGAGGAGATGTTTACCATAGCAGATGCCCCCTCCCTGTCTAGTGCAGCCCTGAAGGTAAGGGACATGCTTCCCAGATTCAGGAAGCAGGAGAGAGCCTTGTGGAAGAAGGAACACCTTGTACAAATTGTGAGAATAGGATGATGTGGGCTGGCAATCCATCCACACTTCATAGAGGGTCAGTATGAGAAAAGCCAGGTAACCCCTGGGGCCGGCTCACAGGCCTTGAATGCTGCTCTGTGATGATGGGCTGTTGGGCGATTTATGCCAAGGACTGGCGTAAATCAGATCTCTGTGTTTGAAGGATTATTCTAGAACATTCCTCAAGACCTTCCCCAAGGAATTACAGTCCTCAGGTGTGCTCCCAGAGGGCACAGTGAGTCCTGTGCTCCTAGACACATATAGCCTGGTATGACATCCTCATTCCCTCACCCCTTCCTTTCCACAGCACTCACCATGAGTTCTCTAACCTAAAGACTTGCTTTCTGTCTTCCCTGCGTCAGGGTACCACATTCCCAAGAGCAGTAAGCTTGCCTATTGCTATGCTTTGCACAGTGTCTGTCCCATTTGTAACTTAGGTTGAAATGCGGTGTCCGTTATGAGCTATTAAAGGCAGGACCAGGTGGGACCTTTAAGACGGGGTGTTAGGGCTCTGCTTTCGTGAATTAACCTTGCTATGCAGCTGGAGGAGTGATGGGTTTTTGCTCAGAGTGTTTTCTCCCAAAAGCTAGCTTAGTTTTGTTTTTGTTTTGTTTTTTTTTTTTTTTTTTTTTTTTTTTTTTTTTTTTTTTTTT
>JANHMN010000024.1:5875683-5901975 GCA_030674055.1 Rhabdomys pumilio | reverse complement strand
ACTTTCAAATGGCAAAGATGGTGAGAACAAATAGGCCGGTTTCTTATTTATCAGTCCTTGATACTATGTTACTAGCAACAGAAAACTAACTAAGACATGTAGTCTTAGCTGGGTGAGCACCCAGGGCCAAGTCAATTGGTACTCAGTACTTCTTCTTCTTCTTCTTCTTCTTCTTTTTTTTTTTTTTTTGTGACCAGGCAATTAACGGCTCTGAGAAGTCCAGTAGCAAAGGAATTGGATTCTTGTGTGTTTGAACAGACTCTCTCTTCCTAGACTGTGCGAATGCTTCTGTGATATGTGGTAGTTAGTGGCCGGTGGTGTGGCTCTCTGCTGACTGTGCCTTCTAGCTCCAAGGACCACTGAAGGCCACGATCCTTCACAAAGGAGAAGCTGAGGAGGATCCACGGTGACACAAGGAAGTCACTGGCCACAGCAGCTGGAGCTGAGTGCTGAGGCTGAAGCCTTTGTTGCTGGAATATCTCAGGGGGATGAGGCTTCTGCCTCCCGCCGGTCTGGCTCCATGCCAGCCACAAGGCCAGCTTTCTGCACGTGGCAGAGGAGGCTAGATGCTAAGCTGGGAGGATTAATGCCAGCCTCTTACAGAACCTAGCTCCCGTGTCAAATTCTCTTCAGCTGGGCACTAGCCCAGGCAAATGAGGTAATGAAACCCAAGCCTCATTAGGGGCTGCAGCAGGATCTAGAGAGCAGAGCCCTGATGGGGACAGGGCTGGAGAGACCACAATGCCTTAGGACCTGGGGTTGAGCCTGCTTTCTGTGTTCTGGAGCCAGCAGTTGTTTGACATAGACGTCTTCCTGGATGGGGAGCCAAGGGGCCTTTGAAGCCCAACTCTTTTTTTTTTTCCCATTTTTTTTTGTTGTTGTTTATTTTTGGAACTCAACTCTTACCATCACTGCTATTGCAATCATTAACTAAGCAGCTACTATGCACCGGACACTGGCTCACTGGCTGAGAGCTCTCCATAGTCCTGTGGGGTGGGACTGTTGTCTGTGTTTTATGGCAAAGGACTCAGGCCAGAGAAGAGAGTGGTGATTTCCCTGAGACTGTGGACTGAGTGTGTGTGGTCACACTGAGATAAGACCCCAGAATGGGGCTTCCTATCCCTGAGGCCTAGCTCCCTTCAGCTCTCTCTTATATCTATGTTGGGGCTCCTTCCTCTACTCAAAGAGCACCAGAAGCACTAGCGACCCTCAAGGGGGATATGGTGACCCCAGATATCCCAAGTGAAGATCCATCCCGGCCCAAATAAGTGTTTGCTCTGTGGCTCAACTGTTTAAGAGAAAGTTTGTGTGTGTGGGAGCTGGGGGGGAGCTCATAGCATCAGCCTTTCCTCTGCCCATCTACCAAGAAGGTTTTCTTGCCTTCATTGTCCTAGTAACAATGCTCTTGGATAAAGGCTGGCCCAGCTGTGGCCCCTGAATTCATAGCTGAGAGATAAGGTCTGTCATCCATCCTGGTGGGGAAGCTGGAAGGAACTCTGGTTCCTCATACCCCATTTGGTGTGTTCTGTGGAAGATTCACTGTAGCCTGCATTCGCAACTGGTCTAGAGCTGTACCCACACCCTTCTGCTTGGGTTTCCTCACTCTGAAGCCCCTTTCCCCTGGGGATTTGTGCTCATAGCAGACTTCTTCCCCTGGTAGCTGCTTAGTAAGGACACGTAGATGAATTATGAGAAGGCCACCATGTGAGGAATGTGCCATGCCAAAAGCCAGTGCTCAGCTGCAGAGAGGCAAATGAGTGCTGCCTCCTTTTGTTAGGTGAGTGGGTGTTGGTCCTCTCTCATGGCAGGGCTCAATCAGGATCCGTAGGTAAGTTCCCTGCAGCCAATCATGGCCGTGATTGTGTGCATAACGCTTTCACAGATGCCCTCTTGGGTAGCAGGAGAGAGCTATTTTTTCAGATTTCCCATTTTCTGAGTGGGGAAACAGAGGCTGAGAGGCTTCCATAAGGTCATGTTAGATACTATGGAGTGACCCCAGCCTATACTCAAAGCTCACACCTTTCCCTTAGCATGGCAAGAAGTGGCTCTGCACACTTCGAGCCAGCATGCTGCTCAGGGGTCCCACTTTCTGCCCTACTGCCTATTACCTGCTCCTGGGAACTTGTGGAGTACCTTATGGCAGTGGTAGGTCAACCTAAGGCTATCAACTACATTGCAGTCTGTATAACCCCAAGAGCCCCTCTAATGTACCAACCTCCCATTCATCAGCCTCCTTCTTGTGTCTCCATTTCTGTTCATATCTAGGCCCCAAGGTCACTCTCACCCCCCTGACTTCATCCAGACTCTCTCCCATGGATTTTGCGTGTGCTGGCAAATTATTAAGCCAATATAAGACTTAAAAGATTCATCCTTATGCTTCTGCTCCTCCAGAACCACTCCTGGTACCGACTTCTGTCTTAGTTAGGGTTTCATTGCTATGAAGATATACTATGACCAAAGCAACTCTTATAAGGGACAACATTTAATTGGAGCTGGCTTACAAGGTCAGAGATTCCTAGGCAGGCACAGCACTGGAGAAGCTGAGAGTTCTGCATCTTGTTCCAAAGGCAAGCAGGAGAAGACTGACTTCCAGACAGCTAAGAGAAGGGTCTCCAAGTCCACCCCCATAGTGACACACTTCCTCCAACAAGTCCACACCTACTCCAAAAAGGCCACACCTCCAAACAGTGCCACTTCCTGGGTCAAGCATATTCAAACCACCACACTGGCCTTTGAAATCTCTATGTAGTCAAGAATGTCTCTGAACGTCTGCCTCCAGTTTCTGAGTGTTGGGGACCGAAGACATGAGCTTCTATGCCTTATTTGGTACTGAGGCTCAAACCAGGACATTGTACATGCTCTCCCAACTGAGCCACGCAGCTTGCTCCAGACTCTTTGTCATGACCCAAATCCCTTCACTGCCCACCTCTGTGGCTTTTGTTAATCCCACCCTGGCCACTCCAGCTTAGGGCTAGTCTCTCAAGAACAGTAAGTTCATTTCCACCGTTGGGCTTGGCGCCGGCTGTTTCTCCTGTTTAGCAGCTGTTCCTGTCACAAAGCTGGCTCTGCCCTGACATTTAGGTCTCTGCTAAATGTCAACCCCTAAGACAGGCCTTCCCTAGCCACCCAATTTAAAGTAGATATGGAACAGTTGCTTCTCTTTTCATTCTCCACGGAGCACGCACCGCTGCGATCTCATGGCGAGCCGTGATGTTCTCCCTTGTTCTCTTGTTGTCTCTGTCTCCTCTAGTATGGAAGACTCACAAGGCCGATGACTGCTCATTTTGTTTACCACTGTATTCCTAGTGCCTAGGACATGACTGGGCATAATGTAGGTACTTGATAAATATTTATTAAATAAATGAATAAATACAGGTTCCTGCCCAGTTCTATCAGTATATAATATATTTATAACATTTAATAATTGATCGTGTTAGTCTGTGTAAAAGTTTGTGGAGCCTCGGGATATGGTTTGGAATATGGAGTGACTGGGAAGCTTCTCTTAGGAGCTCTTCAGTGGTCTGACTGCCTGAGACATCGTAAACATACAAGACACAGTGAATTTGAAGAAGAGATCAGACCTCACTCAGCCTCCAGGCTGCCTTGGTTGTAATGAGCTCCGTAGATGTCTGTCAGGAGAATGCACAGGTGGTCATCTCCTGAGCTAAAGAAGGGCTGAGACTGAGAGTAGGGGTTCATGCCGCCTGTGGCTGCTTGACTGGGCATGTGGCTCAGTCTCCTGTTGATTTTTCTCAGCATGTGGGAAGGATTAGGCTAGGTCACCTGTTGCTTTGCCACCTCGGCCCTGGAATGAGGACTAGGTGTAACCCATAGTTCTAAGGGGCAGTGTTGCTGAGTGAGGCTAAGCAGGAGTTATCTGTGCTGCACATTACTCTGTGACTTTGGGCTGGGACCTAATCTCTCTGGGGCTCCTTTCTTTATCGGTGACATTCGGAGAATCACAACACATGGACACCCACAGTAACCCTGCAGTGGTTTAATGAGAAAACATAAGAAAAACGCTTTGTAGGCACTGGGGATGTGGCTCGGATGTAGTGTTTCCTGCTTATGTAATCCTGAGGGTCTGCGTCTGGATTGCCAGCACCCATGTGAAAGCCAGGCACGACAACATATGTCGGTAACCCCATGTTGACAGCATGGGAGTAGGGAAGAAAGATGGACAAAGGTGACTCCCTAGGACTCATTGAGCAGCTAGTCTAGACAAGTAAATGAGCTCCTGATTCAGTGGGAAGCCTTATGTCATGCAGTAAGGTAGAACATGAGGAGGGAGATAGCTGACATTGACCTCTGACCTCCACATGCACCTACATACATGTATTATAAATATCCCACATGCACATGTACATGTATCCATCCAAACACATACATACCTCTCTCTCCTTTCATACACACACACATACACACACACACACACACACACAGAGACAGAGACAGAGACAGAGACAGAGACACAGAGAGAGAGAGAGGGGAGAGAGAGAGAAACCTTTTATACAGTACAGTATACATAGTAATTTCTCAATAAATGCTGGTCATTTTATGATCGTCAATAGTTTTGCTCTTGAATTTGGATCTGGTCCCCAGGGTTTTCTGCCTGGGACTTTTTCTTCCCCTCTTCTTCATCGCCACAGGCAAGTCACCTGGAGCCCTCCCCGTCCTTGCTTTTCTGCAACTGTGATAATGATAGCTCCCCTTCCTTCTAGCACTGCTGTGTGGATTAATTAGTGTTAATTAATGGGCTTTGAAAATGAAAAGCACCTAGGTAAGTGCTGATCATGATTATTAATGGGAGCCGTAAGCACAGAGAAGATGTGCTGAACGGGGTCCTAAAATTAGACAGATTAGGGAACAATGGCAGAAAGTCAGAACCTGGCTATTCACGCGCCGAGGCTGGGGCCAGGGCTGCCAGCCTGCCAAGGTGCCGAAACCAGGATAAAACCCTGGCGGCCGTTCTCATGCAAAGGCAACTTGGTATGCCAAGGGGTTAGAAAACCTGCACTGAACGTCACCAGCTGGAAGGGACCAGCACAGGTCACCAAACCCAGATCTCCTCCCTCGAAGGGGACTGTAGCTGATGGAGGCCTTTTTCCCCTTTGCAAAAACCTGCTGGTTCTCTGCACCTTGAGATCAGATGGGGCTCCCCGAAACAGCTACAAGTATATAAACTTGTACTGGATAGCACCTGCTCGTGAGGGCTGCACAGGGGATCTTCTATAGATACGTTGTCTCTTTTCTTGGAGAGAGTTAGATTTGTTGAAGTATAATTTGTCCATTTCAGTGAACAGTTGTGGAAGTCCCGGCATCCATATACAGCTGGGTAACTGCCTCCACAATCAAAGGACACAACAATTCTGACACCTGCCAGATCCCTTTGTCGGTTCTTTCCTGCAGCCCCGGCTTCTGGCAACCACCCATCTATTTTCTGTCTGTACAATTTCACTTTTTCTAGAACACCATATAAATGCAATTATAGAGCAGGTAGCCTTTTGAGACTGGCTTCTTTCACTCAGGATAATGTGTTTAAGCAGAATGCACTGAGTTGAATACAGGTTAGATCCACACAGTAGAAAATGCGTGTGCATATATTATCTCCCCATTCTTGAGACACTTCTGACTGAGCTACTACTCTTCTTCCCATTTTATACATGAGCCCAAGTGTGGCATAGTGTCTGATAACCGTCTTGAAGTCACACCACTACTGAGGTGCGATACCAGGATTTTAAATGACCCCAGAGTGCCCAGGTTTGCTCTGACTAGTCGGGTGTCAGCATGGCTCTGCTTACTTTGTTATTCGTGTTGACTTTATCCTGGTTTTTTGTAGTGGTTTTGCATTTAGGTTGTTCCTTTTAACCTTACAGGATTCACTTCTTGTGCGTGACTTAGAGACCCATACTTGGTCCCCAGCTTCCAGTTTTCCTTAAGGAGCACACAGCATTCTCGCAGAGGCAGACGCTCCCACCGCACAGCGCTCAGGTCTGGAAGCCAGTGTGAAGCAATGTACCCTAAGAGGGTGGAATGGGTTCTCAGGAAGGAAGTGCAGTGAGACACCGTGTTCCTTTTTTTGGTGAGAATCGCAGCCCATTTTCTCTCGGATCCAGTGTCTAATTTGATTTCTGCTTCTGCTGTGTTGATTTGGGTCTCCAAATCCATTTACAAGTCCAAAGGGAGTAGGGCATGCAGTGTGGTTTGAAACCACAAAACCATGCTCCTTTTCTGGGGAGAATGTGCTGAGTCTGAGCTACGGAAGGCAGCCTTGGCTACAGACTCAGCAATTAGCATACCAACAAAAGCATTGGCCTCGGCACAGAGTCCCTGAGGACTTTAGCTGGTGGAGAGAGGGAGGAGCCAGCTCCTCCAGCCCACGTGACCCTCGTCCCCCACTCTTCCCCTACTATCATATCAATAATTATTAAGATGTGCATGCAAGTGCATTGACCTACTTGGAGGTTTCATAAATATAAATAAATTAAGTGGTCCTGCCTAAAGATGCCTGTGCAAATAGATAGGAAGGAAGAGGGAGATGCTCATGCTTGGAAGGACAGTGAGGGGACCCTTGGGCATGCCAAGCCACAGCAGAGAGTGCAGGATTGTAAGGGAGAAGAAAAGGCTCCAGGTCCCTGTACCAAGGCGGAACCCTCGATGCTGGAACTGTCTGAACCTGATCCCACAGTGACATCTGGTCCTCGAGGAGAGTCTGTGGCCGGGTGTTCCTTGGCCCTCTGGTACCTTAGGAGGGTCTGGTGGGTGTTAGCCTAGGAAAAAGAGCTGGTGAACTCTAGTCACCAGGAGCCCAGTCCTATCCTGGGATGCTATGCGGTATTTTCTTTCGGACTTTAAAATTATTAAGGTTGAGACATACATGACAGAACTGCAGAACTACTGATGACACGGAGCAAAACCACACACACCGCTCTTACGGAGGGTTTCCAAAGTGCTCCCAGACCAGGATCTCGTTACTCCTTCTCAACACTGTGCATAGGCAGCAATGCACGAAGCTTTTTTTTTTCCCCATCAAAGGTGGCTAGTGTGCCGTGGCCAATAATCTGTAAACCTTCCCTTCTTGTGACATGCGTGTATATGTGCCTGTCTGTCCAGCATCCCTTGGATGTTTCTGATTCTTGACTCTCCATCCCATCCTTCCCCGCTGTGCTTACTATGAGTTAGGTGGTCCTGTCAGATGGTGAGAGGTCCCACCAATGGGATGAGACACGGGTACCACCTACATTAGAATAAAATCTAAGTGAATGTTTTTCGCTAGCATGTGTGTGCTTGTCGGTCTGGGTTTGGATTACAATACATTTATTTTTTTTTTTTAAAGACATAGTCTTGCTGGGTTACTGGGTCACTTTTGCTTCGTATGTTTCCTTGTGCGACACCGGGGATGTTCCCTTGCAACTACAAGGACATTGCTGTTAACGTTGATATGCCCATACTTATGAGATGGGGACACAGAGGAAGGGAGATGAATGATCTAACCTGGGTCATTCAGTGATCAACTGGTTTCCAGCACAATAAGCCACAAGCCATAGCACAGCTTTGTGGGGACTAAGTGGCCTGGGACCCTTACTGTCACCTCTTCTTCCTTCCCACCCCAGTACATCTTTCTTCATTAGGTTTTGTGTCACAGAGCCTCCTTGCTTCTGCTTTTCCCCTTCCCCTCCAGCATGCTCCTCTGTCAGGCATGTTTTAGGCATTGTATGGACATTATTCAAGATTCTTGCCATCTGCTTTGTTGTTGTTGTTGTTGTTGTTGCTGCTGCTGCTGCTGCTGCTATGGGCAGTACTCAAAGTCCAAGCCCAGTGGGTCAGCTATCTTCATCCAACCTCATCTTGCCAGGTGAGAATCTCAAGTTTGGATTCTATCAGTTTTGAGGGCTCAGTGAAAGGCCTCCCCTCCTTGGGGGTGAACTGCTCTGATTATCTTGGCCCATGTTGCTCTTTCTTTCCCAACCCAGCCCCAGCATAGTCAGTCTCCTTTGAATGTGCACACCTATCCTCCAGTAGATAACCCAAGAGCCTTCTGATACATACTCAGGAGAGCAGAGCGCTAGCTTTGATCTGACTTACCTTGTAACTTAACTTGTCCTGCCTTTCCTTCATCTTCATACACAAAATGGGCAGTGATTGTGTGTGCGCGCGTGTGTGCGTGTGTGTGTGTGTGTGTGTGTGTGTGTGTAAGTGTGGTATGTGTGTGTAAGCAGTGTGTATGTGTGTAGGGACGGTGTGTGTCTGTGTGTATGTAAGCGCTGGGTGTGTGTGTGCATGTGTATATCGGTAAGCGTGGTGTGTGTGTGTGTGTGTGTGTGTGTGTGTGTGTGTGTGTCTTGGAGTGCATGTGTGTCCCAGAGATCTGGAAAGTCCTTTCCAGTACCTCTCTGTCTTTATGAGCCCGTCTAGCAGTAGTGTAATGTAAAAGGTGGGATAGGGTTTGATAAAGCCTCCTCCAGGAATCTGCATCTTAATAGGTATAAAGCTTCTAGACAAAGGATAGGAGCTCTGACATTTTGGGGTTTTGGGACGATTCCCCAATTCCCTGAACATTGCTACAGGGTGCATCTCCACATGGCCACAGGCCAAGTATGCTTTGTGGAGCTTTTCTTACTCCCCTCCCTTCCCACCTCCACCTCCCCAAGCAACATTAAGGGATCCTCAGGGAACTAAGAAAATAGAAACACATTTGAATTCTTCTCTGCTTTTGTCCTCTTGCATTCAGATGACTGACTTAGGCTTGCCTCCTCTCTCTTCTCTGACTTGGGGGTCTAGCCCCAGGGGAAGGGAGCCAGATAGTGTCTGTGTTGTGTTCTGAACCTCAAGTTGTTGGGATTCTTCACTGGGATTGCCACCTGCCTCTTCCTAGGTTCTTTACTGAGTCAGAACCCTCCAGCCTCTAAGGGGCTGGAGTCTACTCAAGCCCAGGATGACAAGGAGGAGTTGCCCAAACCAAAGCAAACCTGCCAGGAGAGCTATGTGTGTCATTCCAAGTCACATGGAAGGAGCTTTGAGGATTCAGCGGGTCATGCTAGGGGCAGACACTGCTCTGATCTTGGTACACCCAGCTTACCGCAAGATGGGAAAGTCTGAACCTCGTTCTCGGGAGATGAGGGAGTCAGCATTAGTGTGGGGTTGACTCCCTCTCTGGTTCCCATTTCCTTAGTTCCCCAAGATCAGGGAGATGTTTGTGTGAGGCTGGGGAAGGGTCTCCCCCACAACTTCTTTCCAAGGCTCCTTTCCATGGCTTTTCTTTCCTCTCACTTTTGGGGTGTTGTGGCAGTGCCTGTGTGACTTAGTGACACACAGCATAGCTCCCCATTCTCCGCTTCTCACCTTTTGCCTGAGGACTTATGGTAGAGGGGAGGGGCCTCAATGTGTTCAGTTGAGAGTCGAGGTGTCTTGGCGTGCTCTTTGAGTCTAAAGTGCCAGAGAGAATTTTCTAGAGAGCCTCTCATTCCCCAGTCTTCCCCTGTCCCTCTGCCTTGTCCAACACCTTTGTCTCTGAAATCCTCCCCTTGGTTCTACATTTGTGTTTAGCTGTGGCACTTATAAAACAATGCGCTGTTAAGTGAGATGTCCCACCTCATCTGCTGATAGAATCAGTAAGCCTGGGTATAGTCGTGAGGAAAATGCTCGGACAGGGTGTCTGACAAAATTGGGCTCTGTTCTTTCTCACGGTGTAATCACAGTCAAGCTATTTTAACCCTCTTCTGAGATTTAGAGCCTGTCTCTATGGGCAGGAGGAACCCCGTCCTCCCTGAGCTGGGCTGTGTCGTCATTCTGCATGTTCTGCAGACATGGCTGCAGGGAGGTTCCTGGAAGAGGGACTATTTCCCCTACCGGGGTTGACATCTCTAAGGAATTCAAATTCCTTTTCATTGAATTTTGTAGATGTTCATTGTATTTAACATCTTAGCTTTGGGGGACAAAGATGAGGTCTGGCTTGCCTTGCATGGTACCAAGGACAAAGTGACCTTTTTATTTTTTGACAAGGTGAGATGCCCTAGGACATGCTCTACTGCCCTACTCCCATTGGGCCCTGTTGTTTAGGGTAGACTTGTAGCCAAGTCAGCTCTTCTCTGGCAAGTCCTCTAGGTGGGGCTTCTGCCCGGGCTCCCTCTTACTGCTGCAGACTTCAGGGATAACTTCTCAGGTCAAGACTTGTCCCAGCTTCCTACCGGATTACTGAGACAGCCTACATGAGGGCTGTGGACAGGTACCAAGAATATAAGCTTAGAATTCCTTCCTAAGCTCCACACCGTGATTGTGCCCACACTGTAGTTGATGAGAACACAGAAGCTGAGGCAAGGCTGGCGATGTGATCAAGGGAAGCCACTTAGACAGTGGCAAGGCTGGGGCTCTTCAGTCTACAGTCTTTGCTCTCCTCACACTTCTTATTACAAAGCCCCTGACACCAGGGCCTCGAGACAGGCTTGGGGGACATCAGTGTGTGTCATGTCATTGTCCTGGTCCAGGCTGAAAATGCTACTGATAATCCTGCCCCAACTGGCTCCTCCAGGGAGCAGAGATCTGTGTTGAAAATGACGTAGTGTCTCCGCATCACTTATGTAGCCCGGAGCTTCAAGATGATAAAACCAGAGGGGCAGGGACAGTTCAGAGCTGTTACTCTTCTGGGAGTAGAGAAAGACAAGGGGAAACGGGAAGTCAGACCTGGGCAGGGGCCTCAGTGAGAAAAGTGCTTGCTACACTAGCATGGGCACCTGAGTTTAAATCCCCGGAACTCATGTAAAGTTGAGCATGATAGCCTACCCATCTATAATCCCAGTGATGCTGTTACAAGGAGATGAAGGGAGATGGCAGGAGAATCCTTGGAAACATGTGGCTTGGCATATGCAGTGTTAGACAACAAGAGGCTCTGCCTCAAAGAAAATGAGAGGCAAGGGCAGGCACATGAGGTTGTTCTCTGTCTCCTCTCCTACATGCCACTTGTCCTTCATCCTTGGCCTGATGTAGCGTGAGCCAAGAACTCCAAAGTGCTACAATTCTGAAGGGAGAAGGGGGACGGTTGTCTTCCCAATCCTCCTTAGCCCATTCCCACTTGTGACTTGGAGATGGCCAGGTTTTAACGCCATGGAACTTCATGGTGTGATTCTTCTAAGCCTCAGAGCAGTCTACCACCCCTGGCGGTTCTTCTGCAAAGATAGACAAGGCATTTCAACGTGGCTGGTCTATTCCAACTTTCCTGGTGACATCAGCATTCTTCACTCGCTCAAGTTCACTGGGGATGGTTCTATATCCTCACTGTAGGCTGAGGAAACAGGGAGTGAGGTCACGCAGCTAGAGGGAGGCAGACACCCCAGAAGCATGGTCTAACATTCTCTGCCTTGCTTCTTTGACTCATCGTAAGGTACTCTGTGGTGACATCCATGTGTCACTGTCTTTCTCTCTCTGGGAGACTAGACTACTATTCCATGAAAACTCATGTCCATTCTGGCCACTTTGGATATCCTACCTGACCTTCTGTAGCTCAGTTGGCTTAGGGATGAATGAATCCTGGGCAACACAGTAGCAACATCCAAATAAAATCTGTCTTTTCCGCAGACTCGGGGGGGGGGCGCAGGAAATGTGTGCTCATGCACGCACACACACACACACACACACACACACACACACACACACACACACAGCATTCACACAGGCTCCTGATGGCACCAAGGCAGAGGATGAGCCTTCACAGCCAGCCCACAGCCTCCAGGGCGGTGGCTACCTCTGCTGAGAATAATTCTTCAAAGCATTGCTGTCTGTCAACCAAGCACTAAACAACTGAGATGCCAGGATCCAAACACACAAAAAAGGAGTTCATGAGGCCATGAGGCAGACTGAGTCCCAAACGTTGACTTTAACCCCAGGATCAACGGCTGGGGCATGGCCAGGGTGATCCTGGGAGGGTCAGAGAGGCTCCTGTTCCAACACAGGGGCTCCTGTTTCAACCTTGCAGTCTCCGTACTTATCTCTCTGCCTCCTTTCTCCTCCTCTTCCATCTCCTCTCCACCCACCCCCATCTCCCTCCTTCCTCTGAAGAGCAGTACCATCAGTGTGATGTGTTCATCGCCTGAGATCAGAGGACCCTGCTGCCAGTCTGTAAAGAAGAAAATGAGCCTCATCGACCCAAATAAATAAAATAAGCAGACACAGGAGGAGAGCTCTGCTACAAAGGAAAACAAGGTCCGACTTGTGTTTTGGAAGCTGTCCAGGGGGCATCAAGAGACACAGAGGCCTCACCTTGACTTATCTCAAGCCTTGGATGGGACTAAAGAAGAGGCTGATGGCCTCCGCCATGATCAAATGCAAGCCTAGGTGGGGTCCTGGTGAATTGGCAGATGACAGACATCACTGGGTATTAAGATGCAAGCAACCAGAGAGCTCCTGAGGGAGGGCCTGCTGGCTCACTTCCTGCCTTGGTGGTGGCTGCTAGACCAAGTTGGATTAGATGCACAGGGCAGCCATCCTCCTGTCACCCAGCTATTTATTTATGCAAAACAAACACGCTCAAAGTCTTTTATTCTAGGTGAACAAAGCAAACACTCTCTGCAGGCAGAACACCCCCTCCCACCCCCTCCCAACTCAATGTGTTTTCATTAATATAAATTGTTTGCAGTAGGCAAATTAATTCTAGAAATGGTTCTTAGACACGGCAAATCGTTCTTGTAAAGCACGGAATGCACGAGAGCCTACTGCATTTCCGCATGCACAAGGGCTTGGGTAAATACACTCATGTTGATCATGATAATCGATGCTTATTGCAAAGACCAAGCTTAACGACCTGGAGCACAGAGAGCTGATCAAGAGTGTTTCAGGCTGTGAATCACAAGCCCCTTGGCAATGGGAACATGACATGAAGTGCACAAAGCTTACAGATGGTAGCATTCTTAGTGGGTCTTAAAATTTGCCTCTGTACGTGGCTTTCCAGTAAACGAATACTCTCTTGCCCCTTTGAACTTGAGGCCCCAGAGAGAGAGAGGGAGGGAGAGAGAAAGAGTGGGAGAGAGACGGAAAAAGAGAGAGAGAGGGAGGGAGTAAGAAAGAAGGAGAGAGAAAGAGAGAGAGAGAGAGAGAGAGAGAGAGAGAGAGAGAGAGAGAGACCCAAGATTGACCTGTGGCCTCTGTGCATACATAGACACAGTCATACACACACACACACACACACACACACACACACACACACACACACCTTAAGTTACAAAACATTTGGTTGACCACATCTGCAGCAAGAATATTTGTGAGACTAAAAGACAATGAACGATTAGAATACAAGTGTGCGTATGTATTTAATATTCGTCTACACACTACCAAGAATGCCCTATAATTTTGCCAGACTTGTTTGTTCCTTCTGCAGTGGCCCTCTTAGGTCCTTCCTGGACATTCGTCATCAAAGTTGTGTCCTTGATAAGGATTAAAGAAGCTGAGGCTGGTCTCTTTCTTGTTGGGACCTGCCTACAGGCACTTAAGGACCGATGGTTGAGCTCTGCTGGGACCATAAAATGGGATGTCCCAGGATCATGGTTAGGAAGGGACTGTAAACCATAAAGACCCACAGATGCAGGCCGAGTGCTGTTAATAAGGGAATGATGTTAATTTCTTAAGCGGCAGTGATAGTTATGTAGCCGCATGGGGAGGTAGATGGATTTTTATTCACACTTAGTTACGTAGGTGTGAAATCATTATAGGCTTGGGATTCACTCCAGCCTGGTGTGGCTCAGGAGCAGAGCGATTGCCTAGCAGATGTAAGTCCCTAGGTTTGATCTCCGGTACTGCAAACACAGACTCAAACACCGTGGCATAAAGTAGGAGGTGAGAGTGGGCAAGACTTGGTAGCTCTGGAGTCTGGATAATGGCATGAGGAGTGTGGGAGATGGGGCTGGTGTTCTATCCCATACCACTTGATCTTTGTAATAACTATTTCAAAGGATGAAACAAATGCCCTTGCTCTGATGAGTGTAGGAGAGGGTGAATTAAGACTTGTAAGGGGGTAACAGGGTGTGTGGGGTGATGTGGAGTCTTTGGGAGTCGGTAGAGCTGGCTCTGGCACCTCAGGACTCAGAGAATACCTAGATTCCCCTAAATTCACCATGCTGCTTACTCTGACCAGGTTTCTCTCTCAGCCACAGCATCCAGGCCTGAACCCCTGCCTCTGTAATGAGAAGTGATGTATAATTGATGAAAGCACAATGTGATACAGTCACAGAAACCTTGTCTGCTATAAGACATCTGTTCAGCACACAGAATCCACTCAGCTACTGTCACAACGCATTTACTGTATTGTATCAGAGCCGCAGGAACGTGTGCACACCACACGAGCCACGATCTGTAATATCCGTTATCTTGGGATGCGGTGAGGCAGGATCCGGTGCCTCTGCCTTAGATACTTATGTGTCTGGGCTACGCTCTCTGTACCGCCTTTGCTCTGCCTGTATTCCTTCAGAGTTCTCTTCATAAATTATCCTTGCACTTTGACGGGCTTTTAACAGACTCCGGAGCTAGCATCTAACGTCCTTTTTCCAGATACTCCTGTCATAAAGGATTCAGGAGCACCATTCAGTGCAGTGTAGTGCACATTCTGGAGAGAGGGAGACGGAACTATAAGGAGGACACATTCCTTCTTTCTCTGGACCCTTCACCTCTGGGCAGATCCAAGGTCCTCACTGGGATCCACTCCACACTGAAGGCTCTGGTCAGATATGGCAAACTCTAGGTCTCTGTCCTTGGTGCTAAGTGGATTTCCTTCAAGTTCTAGGCAGAGAAGGAGATGGGGGTTGGGGAAAAAGGACATCTTGAAGAAAATGATAGCAAAGGCCACAGCTGAGGGACAGCCATAGCATTCAGTCAGATTCCTTTACCAGAAAGGGGCCACAGGTGGTGAGCTCCTGATGTATCGGGACTACAGCACACGGGACACAGGGACCTCAGGGTTAAGCTCTCCACAGCTCTGAGATTCTGTTTGTGTCACCTCCTGCCTCTCTTCTAAGTCCTGGTTGGTTGTTCCTCTGCTCTCTAACACAGTGTGCCTCATTGGACAAGCTGTTAGGGTCAGGCAGACTCCCAGCTGGGACAGAGCTATTACAGTTCAGCCCAGCAATGTGCAGGGTTTTTAACATCCCAAACACCCCTGTCTCTGATCTGGGGTCTCCTATTGTCCTAGAAGTCTCCCGAGGACTGCCTTTGGGATCTTTCTTTCTTTAGGAAAAACCATTGCATGGTTCCAAAGGACCCCATTATCGAAGTGTCCAGCTTCTCGCCGGGGAAGGCAGAACAGGCTTGTTAATGGTCAATGCCACTGTAGCAAGTTCATTGCTAGGCAGCGTTTGATGTGTTCTGGGCGATGTGTTAAGAGCTTCCCGTGTATTTGCAGAAAGCGTTCTCTTACAACTGATCCCCTGAGGGGCATGTTGTCACTAGCCTCAGTCTTCAGATGGAAGAGCCTGGTTACTCAGGTTTATGGGTTTCAAGCTCACACAGTTTGAACCCAGGTACTCTAACTCCAAGCTCATGTTCCTAACTGCTGTGCCCAGCAGGCTAACCTTTGACCTCGAGCCACAGATCGTTAGTTTATGCAAGTCATTTTCTCCAGGCTCAGAGTTCCCCAATGAAAGGGGCTAAGAAAACTCACGTAGAGGACTGAGAGGGTCAAATGAAATAACCACGAACCCTGGTATAAATGCTTGGTACTGATGAGGGCCTGACCAGCCAGCCAGCAGGAGACTGCTATGAGGCCCATTTCCCAATCTATTGGGTCTACTTGCCTACACAGAGAGGTGCGGCTGGTAAGCAAAGATAGCCTAGCCCAGAAGCTCTTACAGAGATGCCTCTGTACTCGGTTCACAAAGGGCTGGGACTCCAGGGCCACCTCACAACTGCCATGACACTTCCTAGCTTCTGAGATGTTGAGTGCAAGAGAGGGAAGGCTGCTCCCCTGCCGCCAGGGAAGGGAAGCTGACCTATTGCCTTGCTGACACCCGGAGCAGATTCTAGGCTTCCTACAAACTCTGGTCTCAGAGCCAGGATGCTCTTCAGCCTCATCTCTTAGGGAGGACTCTGGGACAAGACGGGCAGGAGTGGAAGCTCCTATTTATGCCCACGGCAGGGATGTCGATTCCTGCCTTCCACTGCAACCAACCTACACTGCAAGGGTTTCCAGGTGGCTTTGCATTTTTTTCATTCTGTTTTTACTTTGAGAGAAGGGCTCATCTAGTCAAGACTGGCCTTTCACACAATATATAGTCAAGGAAAACCTTGAACGCCTTGTCCTCCTGCCTCTGCTTCCCAAGTGCCAGGATTACAGGTGTGCGCCACCACCATGCCTGGCTTATGCATGGCTGGGGGATAAATCTAAGGGCTTCACGTGTATTAGGCAAACATTCTACCTGTTAAACTACATGCCCTGAATAGCCTTTATAAATTGGGGTCCAGGTCTTACTTGGCCCTTTGCCTCGTTACCTAGGGACACACAATACCATCCTTTTACAATCTTGCCAAAGGACACACAGTAGGGCAAGAAGCATTCATGGTAGCTCTTAATAGGATCAGAGCCAGGGGCCTAGAGCCAGAGGCCTTGTCTGTGACTCTACCTCAAAGACTCTGACCTTGAATCACCCCCAGCTATTTCTCAGTGAGGAATCACACAGATGTATGGGGCTGTCCCCTGCTTCTGAGGGATCCATCCATGCAAAGAAGGATTTGAAGTACCTATGGCTGTTAGGTCTCAGTCATGTGACAACTGAAGGCGCTCTCTTACCCCACAGTCAAACATACTCAACGAGGAGACCAGGGAGACGCAATCTGGATGCCTTGGACTCTTTGTGATGCATACACCAGTGTGAATCCCCTGTTGTGAGACAAGCATGTGTTCTCTCTGGGTGCTAGCTGCTGTACAAGTGGAGCCCGAGTGTCCCCAGTAGGTGGCTAGTCCCCCTGCTCTCTCCAACTCCAGTTCCCCTGGCTTCTTTCCAAACCCTGGATTCCCTGGGCTCTTCCTGGTTTGTGACTCCTCCTTCCATTCCTGCCTCTGAACTCTGGTCGTATGTGCAGAGGGAGGCCAGTGGGAGGTGAATGGCAGGTCTCTTCCCCTGGGCGAAGCTTCTTTTATTCAGCTCTCCCATCATCCCTGCCCTTGGACAACTTCTGTGATGGAATTTCAGTTCTTCATTGCTACCTTTGCCATGATGGGCCCCTTTCATAGCTCATGCTTGCCTCCTTCCTCAGCTGATCTCCCCCCCCCCCCCCCCCCCCCCGTGGTTGGTTTTTTCCTTTCTGATATGATAAGTTCTCTCTCTCTCTCTCTCTCTCTCTCTCTCTCTCTCTCTCTCTCTCTCTCTCTCTCTCTCCACACACACACACACACACACACACACACACACACACACACTCCTTTGATATCTCCTCAAGACATTTCTTTGAGGATATGTGGGTGAGGGGAAGCCGTGGGGCGCTTTAATGAGGAAGGCTTTCCTCTTGTGAAGTGCGTTGGGTGGGGAGGGGTGGGAACTCATTAGAATGGGGATTGGGGATGTCAGGGGAGCCACTGCCTCCAGAGGGCTTTCTGAAAACCTCCATTTTTTTTCTGATTAAAATATGATACATATTCATTGTGCGAATGTGGAACATTTACAGAAGCAGAAACAAGAAAATAAAATAAATAATGTTTTGGTGCATTTGATAAATTTCCTTCTTTGTGTGTGTGTGTGTGTGTGTGTGTGTGTGTGTGTGTGTGTAGATTAGGCATTGTGTTACAGGTTTACATGCTTTTCCGTGCTGTAGAGAAACAATAGTTTGAATTTTCTGTCATTAAGTCATAACCCAAAGCAATCTTGGGGACAGCATAATACTTTGTGTGAACATAGACCTCACAAGTGTTCCAGGATTCTGAAGGTCAGAGGGCAGGCCCAGCCTAATAGTTTCTCCAGTGTCCCTTGAGACAGAGGATGAGCCTCTCCCCAGTGTTGGTTTTTCTACCTTGCTTTGCAGCTGGGAGGAGCAGCTTCATGGGGGCCTTCATCCCCACCTTCACCCTGGTGTGCCCATCTGCACACCAGCTCTGTACCCTAGCTCTGTGTATGGTGACAAAAGCAGAACTCCCGGACTCTTACTCCTTTATAACCGTATAAGACGACTTTCTCCCATTACCTGGTCCACAGTGGAGGGGCAGAAGGAGGCAGGTTGCCCTAGATCCTGCCCAAAGTTTAAAAAGTATGCAGATAGAAGTGACAGGGAACAAAACACCAAGTCTTCAGCTCCGAGGCTGAATCATATGGGGACAGGGAATGCATTAATAAATTTATTTTGGCTCTCTGTATTGTCCATGATGAATGACCACATTCAGTGTCAATAACAGCAAACAACCCCAGGAAAGAGATACACACACAAAGCCCATCGCTCTTGCTTGGAAGGAATGGGCTGAATTCAATTTCAGGTCTGAAGGCAAATTTTAGAGCCCTAAACAAAATTATCTTAGAAGGCCACTACCAAGAGTACGTGTAATGAAAGTAAGAACATTGGGACTAAAGTGGGGGAATGTTTCCCCAGAGCTACAAGGGATCACAAGGTTTGAGGTGGTGAAGGATTGCTTCTCTTGAGTCCAGATCTTTTGAAAGTACAAGGCTCTGCTTGTAATGGGGTTGCTACAGAAAGTGCGACCTTCCTATCAGTCCCCATCAGTCACTCTTCACAGGAAAAAGAATATCCATGCACTGCAGGTATTGTTGTAGCATACATCTTTAATCTCAGAGCTTGGGAGGCAGATGCAGGCAGATCTCTGTGAGTTTGAAGTCAGCCTGGTCTACAGAGAGAGTTTCAGGACAGCCAGCTCTATAGTGAGTCACTACCCCACACCCAATCCCAGCAGAACAAGCCAAAGGGATTAGGGAGTCTCATTGAGTCACGGAGAAGAGAGCACTACAAAGCCCACTCACTTCTCATGGCCACCATGTATCTCTGTGGTTGAGTGAAATGGCTGAATAGCCAATATATCCATCAACGACACTCACAGAACCTGTGTCAGCATGCTGAGAAGAAGCAGCAGAGCCACACATTCCAGAAAAGTGCTAATACAGCAAGAAGCAAAACTCAGGGACACAGGGAGTGGGCAGGGAAAGGAACAACATGCATCTTACTTAAAAAGAAAATCCCCTCGGACCAACGTCAGCCAAGGCTAATGCATATATATTCAATGCCCCAAAAGACAACTCCAAATATTAAGGCCAACACTTTGCTGTGGGTGGGAATGCTCACACACGTATGTGCACAGGGATGTACAGGTGTGTGGAGGTCAGAGGTCAACTACAGATGTTCAGGAGCCATTTACTTTTTAAAAATTACATGTGTGTATGTGTGCAGGTGCATTCAACTGCATGTGCAAATTAGGGGCCAATTTGTGGGGGCTGGGTTTTGTCCTAGAGACTATGCGGGTCCTAGAGATTGAACTCAGATATTCAGACTTAGCAATGACTGTCTTTACCCACTGAGCCATCTCACTAGCTCCTACCTTGTGATTTAAAACAAGATCTCTCATTGGGACATAGGATTCACAAGTTAGGGTAGGCTGGCTAGCCAGAAAGCCATAGGATCTACCAGTCTCTGCCTTCCTGGTGCTGGGATTACAAGTCCGTGCGTCTCCCATGCCTACCCTTTCACCTGGGCACCAAGGATCAACTTAGGCCCTCATGGTTGAACTTTGCCAAGAACTTTGCCAGCTGAGCTACCCCTCCAGTCCCCACCATCATTTTGAACACAGAGACGATGAACCTGTACACCTCGATTTTCCTGGAAACTGTTCGTGGTGGGGGAGAGGGCTCGGTAACTGTCTCAGAGATCAACCGATTTGGCATTTACCAGGTTTCCATGCTCACGAGTTTGTCAGTCCTGTGGGGCTTCTTCTCCCTTGGCATACGGCAGTTACGGTGATGATCAGTCACATAAAGCACAGGATAAATTTTTATTATGATTGGACGGTGCTGCGGCTGGAACAGCCCTGTTCTGCATGGAGGTTTTCAGACATATTATAATTACATTCTGAAGGTTTGCAAATAATGACATAACCCAGTCACCTTACCGTGGGTATGATTTATTACAAATAACAAAATGTTATTATATGGAGATTAGTTTCTACACAACAGCGGCTAGAGGGTTGCTCTCCGGAGTGGCTTTAATCACTAGGACAGGGACCTGAGCCATTTCAGGACCTGGGATAGCGCCAGGATGGCCTTTGTCATCCTACTTGCTAGAAAGATCTCTACAAAAGGCCCAAGAGGAGGAAAAGTGCACAAGGGCAGGCCAGTGAGCACTCAAGACACCCAGAGCTCAAGGTCGAAGGCCCTCTCCAGCCCCAGGGGAGGTGCCATCGTGGTTCACTTTTGGCTTTTCATTTGAGAGTGTGGCCTCCTCCTGACCTCCTCCTGAGCAGTGTAATTCTCTTTTCATAAGCGGGAGGAGAAAAACCCTGTCAACTTCAGAATCCTCTGTAAACTGGCTTTCTCTTTTGCATCTTTGGGAATATTGTCCTTATTTAACAAGAAAGAGACAAAAATGCATAGACATATTGAGCTTACATATAAAGAGCATATGTGCACATTGTGCTCGGCGCCATCCACAAACTCAGGCCAGGCTGATATGGAAAATATATGTAGTGAACAAGCAAAACACTGACTGATCATTTGTTTAGCATCTTCCCCAATAAGTGGACGGTCATTGTTTATAAAACAAAGCAGAATGCGGGACTTTCAAATACTCTTGCCAGCTCGCTTTTCTTCCTTCTGCCCAATGGGACAAGCCTGTGCAGTGTAGGAAGGCCAGTCTAACAGAGAAGCCTGTTCCAGGCGCCCCTGAAATCTGCCAGGTATAATTCATCCTCACGAGATAAGCGGCGCTATTTTTTCACACAGCCTTCATGCTTCCCTGTATTCTATGGAGTAGAACTCACTGTCCCAGTTCCCTGAGAACAGGAACCATGTTGGGTCCCGGCCAGGGCTTATGAACAAAGTAAGGACTGAAACTCGGGCTGCTGGATTCCTTGTCCACACTATCTACTGCTCTTTTGTAGGTGATTTAGGAGATGATGACTGTTTAAGGCATGAGCCAGATCTAGACACCAGTATGCTTATTGTCTTCATTCTGAGTTCTTGACTCTGGGGGATCCTGGCCTTTTGCCATTGCCTGTACCACAGGCTGATGCAAACTCATCTTATTTCATAAAACCCCAGCATTACGTCCAAACGTTTATTTTCCTTTGTTGATATAATTTCAGGGTTCAGGTGGGTGGGGAAAAAAGGCTGAAGGAGAGCAGAAGAAGGCAGGGAAGCATTTTGTATCCTAAGGCAGGATGGAGCCAACTCTCATTATGGAATCATGGAGACTCAGTGAAGCAGAACACACAGTCTGGCTGTGGTCGTCTCAGCACAGGGCTGAGCTGCCTACCTTTAAGATGCTTGAGACATCTCCAAGTTTTGAGAAAGCCTTCTGACTACCCGATTTTACAGCAGGGTGTTCACTTATTTTTTTTTTTTTCTGACATTGGTGCCCACAGTTTTGAAAGGATAAGTGCATTAAGAATTTAAACACTGGGAAAGCAATCACTCAGTGACATTTAATAACATTAATGCAGTGGGATTACAGAATTAGCACCGTAATGCACAGCTCAACCCCAGTTTCCTTTCAGTGATTAGAGAATTCCTGACCAATTAACGTGAGAATTCTGCTGCAGCTTGTGGGGTGGGGGAGGGGGTAGCGCTGAGGTTGAGTCCCGTTTTGTTTGCTGCTGGGAGAGGGAAGAGTCTTCACTAGCTGGCCCTTGGCACTAAAGGGCCATGTTAAGTTCTGTCCCATGGGAGTTTGGACCTCGTTGGAGGCCGGTGTCTGGAAAGAGATCTTCAAATGGTTTCTCTTTGCACATGCATGTGCGTGTGCGTGTGCGTGTGTGTGTGTGTGTGTGTGTGTGTGTGTGTGTGTGTGTGTTCTAATCCATGAAGACATGTGGAGGTTGGTGAGTGACACTGTATGTCCTATTCTAGCACTTTGCACCATGTTATTGCTATTTTTTTTAAATTTGCTTGTTTTTATTTGATGTGTATGTGTGAGTGCCTGAATTTAAAATGTATGCCAAATGAATGCTTATTTCTGAGGGGGCCGGAAGAGGGCGTGGAACCCTCTGGAACTGATGTTACAGATGGTTGTGAGAAGCCCAACACCTGGGAACCAAGGTCCCCCAAAAAACCCGGCAATTCCTCTTAAACACCAAGCGGTCTCTCCGGGGTCCATTACTTCTTTTAGACTGGGTCTTCCACTGAACTTGGAGTTTGCGATTTTTGTTCTGTTGGCTAGCTAGACAGTGAGACTCCAGGACCTGCTTGTCTCTGCTCCTCCAACAAATGGCTGCTCATAAAGAATCCTTAGTGGATCAGGTGACCTAGACGCTAAGAACTAGAAATGGACCCATAGATATATTTTAGCGTTGAATACCTTTCTTTGGATTATAGATGCCAGTCTGCAAGTAAAATCTTACATGGAAATCTAAAATATAAAATGAGTAAAGGGGGTGTGGCTTAGATGATCCGTGGCCTTCTAGCATCTTCCCAACCTATCTCAAATAGTCACTGACTTGTTCCCCCTCGCCCCCCGCATCCCAGAATATCTGTCGTCACACTATGTATTCTTTATCAGAACAGATTTCACTCCAAGACTGGACCCAGTGAAGTCCTTGCTTCTGATTGGATGGAAAGACTCCTTCTGGATGGATCAAAAGATGAGGACAACCAGGCCAACAATAATTCATACTCACTCAGAGACACCTCAGTACCCTGTTTAGCATCAGGGGCTCACCACAGCTGCCTTGCCTCTAGGAGAGCACTGAGTATCCATGAGTGATCCTAACCTGGCTCTGCACTTGAATTTGAGCTGCGCCAAGGAATGTTACATGGATCAAGTTTCTTAAGTCCTCAGCTCACCCTCCTCATCTGCCAGCATGGAGGATAGCAACAGAGCCAACATTGTAGAGAACGGGTAAGAAACAAACAGTCTCCCCAAGGGCTGTGCAAAAGCATTTAAAGAAATGCATGCACTAGAATGAACAGCCAGCACGTTAGCCATCTCTACTTCTGAACACCTGTATTAGTTCCTGCCAAACCTGGAGAGGCGCAGCTCTGTCAGTATCCTGGCTGAAGGATGAGCTGAGGCAGGGCCTTCCTTCCCTGGTTCTCTGCCCCCAATTCTCTTCCAGGTCCCGCTGGCCAAGCGGGACCATCATGCAGACACGTGACAGCCTCTCACGGCTGAACTGTGACACATAAAGAGATTTACAGTTATAGAGCATCTCACAGTGGATCTGGTTCATTGAGGAGTGGAACTCATCCACATTCCGTGGTCCCAGCTGCACACTAGCTGAGGGAGCCTGCCAGCTTTCTTGTTTCCAGGGCTCTGGGTCCAAGGGAGTGTTTGAGCTCACCCCTCCCCACACCACAGGATCCCCTTTGCTCCTTGCTCCATTTTTTCTCCACCAGAGGAGGGAGGAGGAGGTGGTCTGAGCTGCCACACCAGGCAGTGACAATTAAGCTCATTCAGAGCCGAGTCATTTGCATGCATCTCCTCACTAGGCGGAGAACACTCAACCTGTCATTATCTCTTGGCATAGCTGGTACCCAAGTCACGTGGCTGTGGGGATGGCAGCTTCCTTTCCTTGGGTGCTGCTGGGCAGGATGGAGCAGGGTGGGAATCTTTCCTCCTGGCCCAGACAAGAGACCAGAGCTGGAGGAGGAAGAGGATGCAGATGAGGTGCTTGGGCCCTGGGGCAGGTCTGTAAAGGACGTTCAGGGAGGACATGGAGTGGAGGGGGGCAGGAATCCTGTGAGGGTAGCTCCCACCTCCTCAGCTGGAATTTATTGAACGAGATTATCCCCTGAAAAGTATTAAAAGCCACCATTTTGCCGCACACCCACAGAGCAGGCTCCCATAGCAGCTGCTCCCTCAAAGGCACTCCAGCTGTTCCCTGCCCCCAGCCAGCACCCACTACTTCTCTTCTCTGCCCCTCCTCCAGGTCCAGCTTAGCAAATCAAGCTCCACACACTGCCTTGCCTCATCTGGGGGAGTAGAGCATTTCTCTTCTCAGAAACTGACATAAAAAAGAGTGAGACTCGGAGGTCAAGGCCTTGTATGATTCTTCCACATCAGACCACCGGCCATTCACAGAGGAAACAAGACTCAGAGATCAAGAGGTCTGGTGGTTAGGGGGCCCAGTCCTCATCAGGGCCAGCCTACCTTTAGTTAGAATGGGTGGTGCTCCCTAGAAAGATCTAGAGGCACCACCTCCTCCTAAAGTTTGCCAACATCCAACAAGATCTGAATCCCATATCTGAGTTTTATTCCTTTTATTTAATCTTTGATCCTTGTTTAAACTCAGATACCCACGAGAGAGGCAACCCTATAAATGTGTTTCGTCATTTGTCCTGTAGAAAGAATAGGTCTCTTTAGCCCTACCATAATGCTTGAGAATAACACCGAAAAAGGAAGACAGAGTCAAGAGAAGGTCCACCTCTTGAGCAAGTCTGGGACAGTGAGTTAGGGGGAGTGCAGAGGGCATCTGAATGCAGAGGCCTGGCCTCCCCAGATGCTTTCGGTTTGTAGCTTCCTAGTGACTCAGTGATCTGGGGACACCTGGGTCCTTGGCCAATCAGTATAGTGACAGCTGGTCCATCTCTGAGTGGAGGCTGGAAAAAGTAACCTTTCAGCCTCTCCACATTCCCTGCTGTGCAATGGGCCACATGCCCACAAAACCCAAGCCGGTGTCTCTTTGAAATGCACAGATTTATCAAAAGGGACAATTGTATTCCCTGTCTGTTCCCACCTCAGAATCAACAACCCTGGTCAGGCATGGCCCATATATGAAGCCTTTTGGTCCCCTCTAAAAATAAGAGGTGTGGCCTGCCAGGGAGGCTTGAGTGCCCACTTGACTACAGATTGGGAATGGTCTGAGCTGAGACCAGCCTTGAAAAACCCCACTGATCCATGTCAGACCCTGAGCATGGGTGGTTTGGTGCGGTCCATTGTCTCAGCATGTGTGTGTCTGTCCTCCAGCTCCCTGGGGGGTACTCAAAGACAGAGTCCCTCTGTATATGCTGTGTAACACTCAGTATGAAGCCAGGCATACAGCTATTGCCCACTTAGCACCAAATGATTGATTGCTAGCAGGTCTGAGTCACTCACAATCTAGCTGAGACAATATCAAGGTCCCCTGTGTGTGGGACTAGCTCAGGCTCTGCTGACCTGACCTTTGTAGGCAGTCAGAATCTTTCAGACCAGCCTCAGTGTTTCTGGAGGAGGGGTGCTACCTCATCCTAGAACCGAATACTGAGGCTAGTTTTGACCCATCTGTGGCTCTGCCCAAGGCTTCAAAGCTGAAGAAAACCATGGAGAAGTTTCGTGGTGGCTTAGGCCCCTGGCTCTAAGGGTTTTTGAATATTGGTTTTGCATTTACTGTGGAAGAGTGGGCAAGTTAACTTCTCTAGGCTGAGGCTTCCTCCTCTGTACAGGGAGGCTCACGAACCATCCACGTCACAGTTGGCTAGGAAGACGTGAGATGGTGGGTGTAACGTGCTCACCAGGGCCACACACATACAGAATCCAAGCTCTTTCCTCTTCGAAATGTTCTGATTTATCAAAAAATAAATCAGGGGATAACAACGCCGGATAAATGTCATCCTCTGCATGTCGTCTCTTGGTGCGGTAGGAAAGCACCCGATGAAATCAGCTTAAAGGAGGAAGGTGTGCTGTGGTTTGCAGTTTAAGAAGGGATGCAGCTCATCAATGGTGGAGAAAACAAGGACCAGGGACATGAGGCAGTCAGTCACAGCGAGACCTCAGTCAGGAAACAGACTGGACAGGAAATGAGACTGGGCTTCAAAACCTCAAGACCTGCTCTGAGTGACCTACTTCCTTCCTAATGGTTCTACAGCCTCCATGACAGCGCCACCAACGCAGACCAAGTGGTCAGAACATGAGCCTATAGGGGGGCATTTTGCATTCAAACCACAAACACTCCATTGTTTTTCTATAGCCCGAGACTGATATCTTGAAGGAATCTCAATAGAATTCAGTAGGGAGGGAGGTTTTTATTCTCAATGTGGGGGAAGCCAACCCCTATCTTCCATATAAGAGTAATAGAAAAAAAACATTTCAGGTGATTTCTATTTCTAAGAAATAACATGTCTTTGGATGGGGACACATACACACACAGGGTGGGGGGAGGGGAGAGAGAGAGAGAGAGAGAGAGAGAGAGAGAGAGAG